>BMAW01021537.1:33657-100722 GCA_019974015.1 Nephila pilipes | reverse complement strand
TCAGTGTAATTATTATAATCGTTATAAACAAATTTATACATTTTTAAATTAAACATGTAATAAATTTATCAAAGCTCTTCTTTTTCGTTTTGATCAGAAAATATTAAAATCGTGGAGATGAAAAGCATTTTAATATTCTATATCGTACTTCATAATAAATATAAACTTTTAAAGTACTAATGAGCTGATGCGAATGAAAATTTAGAATTTTATATACATACAAAATTTTTTGTCTCTGTTATCTTTTACTTTGAATTTTCGTATTGGTTTTTTTTTTTATCTACACAGTATGAATTTGCTCCAAATTAATGACGTTAAAATTATTCCAAAATATCATTCTTTTTATATTTCAAAAGAAGTATGCAATAATTATTTGGTATGGAACAAAATAGATCCATTTGTTCTTTTAAATAGTGTTATTCAAAAGAAGTAAAAAAGACGATTGCTTAAAAACATTTAAGGTTATAAAGATGGGTTATTCGCGTTCTTCTTGGGGTTATTCGTACCTTGTGTTGAGACTGTACAATTTAAATTATCAAAAATAGAAATTCAACCCAATCAAATAAAACATAATTACACATATTCGTTAGACTAAAGAAGTTTAATAAAAAGATGGTGAAACACTGATTCATAAGATGCGCCGAATTTTAGACAAAAGAAAGAGTAAGAAAGAATTGAATATTGGGTGGAATATACATGTGCTTGTATGAAATCTAATTTGATATCGCTGGATCAAACGTGAGACTCTGCAACTAAATAATGATAAATCGGATCTGAGTATCGGGGTAATTTGATGTATAACATTTACATATCAGTAACCGTGTTGAAATGCTGTGAACTGATAGGGAGTATTTCCCTCAATAGCATAAATAAATAAATGGTTTGCCAAATAACCTGCGAATGCATTAATTTATTTATTGTGGATATATCTGTGCTGAGAATTTAAATTAAAGACTTTAAGTTTATGATTTAAGATGACGTAAAAATTCGGTATTAAGGAGCCATCATAAGGTTTGAATTATAAATTCAGATATACCATTTACTTTTAACGGTATTCCTTCTGATATATTGAATGTAACATTTAACAAAACTTTATTAGTTAATTACAGCATTGGAAATTAAATTTTGTTTTCTTTGAGAACCTAGAGCCCTTGAAATTTATTTGACTAAGACATTTTTTTTAATCATTTCATTGAAGAACTAAAAATAGTTTCACATATTCGATTCGTTTTTATTTCATTGTATACGTTACCTTAAGAAATTTTTATTTATATTTAAAATATGTTTAGCTTGTATATTTTTGAACCTCCATGCTTACGCTTTCGAACTTCACTAAAATTAAAAGAGGAAACTAAAGTTAAATATGAAATAAAATATAAAAGTTAAATAAAAAGAAATATTTTTAAATTCGTTTATTTTTCAAAGAGAATAATTTGATGTTCAAAGAAACGCATTTATTTCGTTCATATGTTACGAAATGAATTCGTTGAAAAACGGAACTTTGATTGGAGATCCTGACTCTTCTAAATAGAATATTTCGAAGAGTGCAATGGATCATTGCCGTAAAATCAGGACAATCGTGTATTATTTTAATACTTACTTGTAATTGTTAATTGCCATTGGGTTAAGGGTACAAAGTATACAATTGGTGTTATTTACATTTACTCTTAAAGGTTATTACGACGACCTGAATATGGAAATCTGTTATATATAGGAAGAAATTATTCATTTTACTTTATAGTGGTCACGGTAGTCTAGTGGTCACGGTCGCGGACTAGCGGCCAGCGGTTTTCGTCGAGTCGGTGGTTCCCCGAGCCCTGATGCCACACAAGACCAGCCGTGAAGCCATGTCTGAAGCACATTAACTATACCTGTCGAGTCTGAAAGTCCTCCCATTCATATGGTGATGAAGTTAAAAGAGCAAGGTTCCAGATCAGGTGTCGACTTCATCACTTGACCAAGGTTCCAAATTACGTGCTCCGTCGCCCATACCCATCGTATTGCTTATAGGATGACGTTAATAAAAAACAAACCAATTTTTGTATACGTTATAATGATTATATACTCCTTATAATATGAGAATGATTTAGAAAACTGTGTGTGATAAGTATAAAATTTAAATTAATTATAATGAATTACATATATGAAACAAATCCTTCACATACATATGTATCTCTCTCTCTCTCTCTCTCTATATATATATATATATATATATATATATATATATATATGTGTGTGTGTGTATATGTGTGTGTGTGTATTTGAAAATCTTAATTAATATATTAAAATTTTCAATTTTAAAGCTTCAATATTTAAAACTAAGCTATTTACTGTTATCCATCAACTTAAATTGCTTTCGTTTAAACTCTTAAATAATTAAATAGTAAATTATTTTTTTAAAATATCAATTAACCAAAATTACATACTTTTAGGAATTATATTCATTTACCTCAAATATTATAAAATTATATTCATTTACCTAGATACTCTAACATTTAAGAATTCAAATCTAATAGTTATTGGAAGTATCTTATCGAAATATAATAATTTTTACAGTTTTGAATATATAGATAATTTGTGTGCGTAGTTTGTTCATATAAAATATGTGTTATTTATTGAAAAATAAATTTCTGCAGTTTCGTTCTCATGATTCTAAAATTATCAAATTATCCCTAATTCTAGATTTAATACCAAAATGTAATGAGATGCAATTTGATTAATCCTTGACTTTCAACATAGTTTCGTGACAATTCCCTCACTGACATTTGTTTTTATGATCTTATTCATCTTTCCGAATAATATTTTGAAGCAAAAATTACTAAACATATTGGGTTTTTCCCAAGTTTTGAAAATGCTAATTAAAAGTTTTTTGTTTGCTTAGATGATTTTATTTCAATTTGAATTGAAGTGCAATAACTTTATATCATAGAGATGTAGACAAAATGATGAAAACACCTACTGAGGAAGAAAAGGAAAAGAAACACTTAGTTATACCATAATAGTTATAACAAAATTCCCTAGAAATAAAATAATTTCATTTTAATTAATTTAATGCAACGATTTTATTCAGTAAAATAAGTATGAAAGTCATGTTCATATTTGCTTCACTTTATTCAATTTTTAAAATAAACTAAAAACAATATATTCCATATGAAAACATAAATTTTGTAGCCATCCTACAAAAAAATGTTCTTCGAAACACCGTAACAGTCGAGAGTCTTTTTTAATAAATATCTTCTGCATTATATAGAATTAATTACAAGTAAGAAATTCATCTTTAACATGAATATCGTCTGCATCAAACACAAATAATGACAAGAAAGAAAACATTTTCAACAGTAGTATCATTCCAGAGAGAGCAATACAACATTTAATCTCATATATTGTTGTTGTTTTGTAATTTTTTAAATATTTGAATCAAAATAAATTTAACATGATTTTATAAGCTCAATGATTACAATACATACTTGTATTTAATATAGAATTTTTAATTAAAAATTAATCAGTATTTTCCCCCAACTAATTTTATGTTATTTTTGTATGTTTTTAATTCAAAAAATCTTAGATAACTCAGTATGAATTTAAAAAAATCAAAATTAACTGCAAATACATGTTTTAAATTAGCATAATGTATTCTTAGTGCGTATAAATTTATCTTAAAACAAAAGTTGTTTAGGTAATGCAATATTCAAACAATTAATACACTAGAACTGGAACGAAAACTCGTTTGAATTTCACAATGTTCACGGTGGGATGTTTTTACGGTCCTTAATAAACCCTTAATAGAGGCAAACAGTAAAACTAGAAGTCACTGAAAATAATTTGTAGCAAATACACAAAAAAATGTAAGACTTCAGCATAGTTACACAGTCATCTTTTTTAACACAGTTTCAAAATAACTCTGTCCAAGAAAATACATTTTTCATTTTTTCATACAGCTGATTTTCTTTAACACGATTAGGAATCGCTGATCAACCTAAACAATATTTTGTTTGACCCATGAATTGAGTTATTGATGTCCAATCTTTTTAGGATACTTGTATGTTGGAGGAGACTTCTGTTATAATGAATTGAATTTGTATTTTTTGATTGCTTTTCCCAAACTGCGTTCTGACTGGTCACTAGAAAATAAAAACTGCGCAGAAAGTGAGCAAATGAGTCAAAAAAAGAAAATGTTCCTTAATCCAATTCTTTAATTTAAAAAGTACCATTAGCTCATAACATTTTCATCACAGAGAGGTGCTAAACTCCAACTACCATGTATATTGTATATTTATAAAAGTTCATTTTGCGATATTTTTTAACAATTTTTTAAACCTCAGATTTCTAGATTTCGATTAAAATGTCTGAAATTACAAAAGGCCAAATAAAGAAAGAAATTTATTTGTAACAAAAATATAATAAACCTTACGAGAAGCGAATTTCAATATATATATATATATATATATATATATATATATATATATATATATATATATATATATATATATATATATATACAGAGAGAGAGAATATATATATATATATAGAGAGAGAGAGAGGGAATATATATATAGAGAGAGAAAGAAAGAGAAAGAGTCAGCAGAGCTAAGTTAATCATTCTGATTATTGCACTCATGACATAATGTTGATATGATATTAATATGATTTTTACAAACAAATTATAATTGCCCTTACCACATTTCTTGATAATTTTTGGCCACTTGTGTTCTAGAGCACACAATGCACCAAATACATTTGGCAGAAGTTTCTGTTTCATCTACAAAATTCTATTTCATTTTTTTTGTTTTTCTACAGAATCTTTGGCATTCTCTAATATCTACCTCATGATTTATGTGATAAGGTTTAGTAGTCGCTCAGATTGTCTAGTAGCTCTTATTGGTTTTACATAATGGCCATTCTGAAATATTGTAGAAATATCCTTTGAAATGACATACCCTTATTATATAATACTCAAATAATTGTATAAGTGCAATAAATGTGTTGATTATTGCTATTTCAACTATATAAAAAGAAAGAGACTAGTGGCTATCATTTAGTATTACGCGAAAATGGATACTCCCTCACCATTCGGTCCAAATATCCACACTCCCTTTGGAATGATTATAGTCACTTGTGTTTTGAAGTGATGCTCCTCGTTTGATAATTAAAATAACTGTCGAAGTCAAAGTTAATCAAAGTCAAAATTCCAAAAGTCAAAATGATGTTCTGTTGCGCTTAGGCACATATAAAACCACCATAGCCTCTTTAGAAAATACAACAAGATCTGAATACGCTACACGTTTTTTTTTACTGTACGAAATTTTACAGGAACCTCTTTGCAGTTTAGTCTAATAATATCAATGATTCATTTTTGCTCTTTCAGTAATTATTTTTTAACAGTCTGAAACGTAGAAAAGTTTTTTGACGTAACACCATAACCAGAAGATAACCCATTCTCACCACTATCTACCCTTATTTCTTTTCGAGATCATTATTCGTCTTTCCGTATAGACCTGCATTTCCCGCAACATAGTTTTTTCTATTACATAATGTCCATATTTTCCTTCCATATCTTTCCAACATCATGTTCATATGAAAATCCCACTTTCCATAGAGTAACACAAATTGTTCATCAAATCATAATTCAGCATCAGGATTGTATGCTTTTTTATAATTCAGTTTAAAATCATTTTAAATATGTCTATAATTATAGCTAATTTGTTTATTTTACGTATCTCTGTACCAGTTTCTAAAATATCAAACCTAATGACTTCACAGCTCCTTTATTCTATAACGACACATTGTTGCACAGAAAATCTTTCGTTGCAGCGTTAAATTTTTGCAATCTTTTGCAGTGTTAATCTTTTGCAATGGGTACATGGCATACCTTGAGGGAGCCCTCTAAAATTAATAAGGATATAAATGTCTTCATTTAATCGAAATGCATTTTTTTCTATTCGTCACCTTACACAAGTACGGTTCGTTTCTTCAGCCAGTATATCCAAAATTCATTAACTTATAAATAAATCGAATGCATCTTCTTGTTATATGTTATAGTGGCTGCCAAATGTTAAGCTACTGTGTCCACAAAAAACAGGCTAAGTCACATCGTAAAGACAAATATCGAAATAGGAAAAGCTGTATATTATGTTGCACTTTTTTTTTACTGGTGGAATATTGTATATTTTAACGACATTTTCTGTATTAATGTTAGCATGAAAATAATTATTCCATTTTTATTCGTTTTCTTAAAATTGAGAGTGTATATAAATTCTTATATTTTTAATATATGTTTTATCATTATAAGATAACCTATGACTAAAGCATTTAAGATCAAATCCTAATTAAAACTTTTCTCCAACTTTCCTTCGAAATAATGTTACTTTGAAAAAGAACAAAAATGTTCCGCTAGAGGAATCTGTAAATTAACATTTTTATGGTTGCAGTTTGTATTTATATTTATACTCTGTTCTAGAACTGAAATGAGAATTCCTTAATTTATTTGGATTTTACAGGTACTTTTACTTGTTTGTGTATTGTTCAGAATAATTTATTGTGTTCCCTTTTATTTTTGAAAATAATTAAATTCTCATTTCTGGTGGTTACTATCTCAAGTTAATGAGAAACATTTTTTTTTATAAATCTTTTTAATACTTATTGAAATTCTCGAAAAATGTAGCTGTTCTTTGACTATAAGAAATTGTTTTAATTTCACTAAATGTTCAGTGCCTATAATTGCTTCCTTCGGGAAGGTAATTGACTAACAATAACCAAAATATTCCAATTTGTATGGAAACTGAGATACATTTGACAAGAAAAGAGGAACTTATTTAAGTTTAAATAACCCTCACTTTCTTATATTTAAAACTTTGGAAGTCATGTTTTTAACATGGAGATACCTGTTTATTTATGTATCTGTTCACGCAAAGAAAATCCCATTTATATACGTAAATAATTTTGTATGAACAATAAATAATAAATATCTGCATTTACATTTGTAAATTTTGGAATAATTCGCTGCTACATTTTTCATAAAATCCGCTTATATATATAACTTTAAACATTCGTACTTTTAAATGTCTGTAATTTAAAATATCTGTAGAGTATTTATAAATCTGTCAATTTTTAGAATGAATATAATTATAATTTCGGAAACTGAATTCAATAAACTTTTCAAAAGTTTAATTTTACGATTCAAATTCCGATAATTTTGCACAAATTTTGCACCGTATCAAAAGTTTAAAAGTGCCTTTTAAAATATTATGGGTCCTCTAGTGGTAGGAAATAACTCAATTTTAATGTGCAGAATATCATCTCTAGGAATAAAATAGTGTTTGTGGAAAGTGAATCGATATTCTAGAGAACACGTTTTGAGAAAAACGTAAATAAAGATGATTTTCTCTATGAAGTAGCATGTTTGTTTGCAATTTTGAAATTCAAGTTTCAAACGTTCTTTTGTCAAATTCTCATAAATGATATATTTATATATATATATATATATATATATATATATACGAATTCTGAAAAGCGCCTTTTATATATTTTAACAGAGAAATAAAAAAAAAAGGTACAAAACATGTTCAGCATTTTAACGTCTCCTACTTCTGTGTATTTGAACAGATTTTTGGTACACGAAAGAAAAATTCTTAGCTTCACTCAACAGGAATAGAATTTATGAATCAACTTATGCTAAATGTTGCAATGCATATACTAAATGTTGCAAAAACTTATGATATGTTGCAACATATTATAAAATATAAATTAATTCTCGCATGATATTTGTAACTGTCTAATACATTAACGTAGTTCCCAACTACGAGGTCACCTTGGATTTCTGGGAGATACTGATTATCAATTTTAAAAGTTGAAATTAAGTCTTAAAATTTAAAGGCAGACAAAGAATACAACACTTGTTAAACAAATATAATCATGGACAAAAGAAATTACCGAACCAAGAAATAACTGCGGGATCGTAACGAAACTTGGCATGAAGGTACACGTCGGGGAGATATGCAAATGATTAGAAATGCAGCGTGATTGCGTTTTACGTATAGCCGGTAGAGGACGTTTAACATCGTTCTCCGTAGAGTATAAAACAGGGAACCAAAGCTTGTTTGAGTGTGCTGAATCATTTACAAAGGAAGAGTTGAGGTAGACATGCCATTACGCCATTTTCGAAGACAATATGAGCAGTTGTCACAGTTTGAGAGGGGGAGAATCATCGGCATGAAAGGAAGCTGGGTGTTCAATTAGGTGAGTAGCTCGTCAATTAGGCCACTCTGATTGTGTCTTGAGGAGGTGTTGGGACCAGTGGATCCGATACATGTCGTTTACACGAAGACCAGACTCAGGACGCCTTCAACAGACCAGTCGTCGAGAAGACCGCCACATAGTAAGAAATGCACGCGTACAGCCAACTGCTTCATCGGCCGCCATCCAGGCATAGGTAGCACCTTCACTAGGTGCCCCTGTGTCTTCTCGAACCATACGAAGGCGCTTGGCTGAAGGACATTTGGGATCGCGGCGCCCATTACGTGTGCTGCCCTTGACGCCCACTCATCGACGCCTCCGTTTGGAGAGGTGCCGCGCACGAGGAAACTGGACTGCAGCGGAATGGAACCAGGTCGTCTTTAGTGACGAATCCGGATTCAATCTCAGCATTGATGACAATTGTGTTCGTGTGTGGAGATCCTTCAGTGAACGCCTCAATCCTGCCTTTGCTTTACAGCGACACACCGCTCCCATAGCTGGTGTGATGGTATGGGATACCATTGCCTACAATACACGGTCACCCCTAGTATTGATCCGTGGCACCATGACAACCCAGCGGTATGTCCATGACATCCTGCAACCACATCTGTTGCCTCTAACTATTTCACACTCTGTTTTTTAATTCAGGATAATACTGCTTTTTAACTGTGTAATTAGGGAATGAAAATAAATCAAATCGTATTTGTAAAATTTATAATATTTCCTAATAGGGGTAAAAGAAATTTTATAAAACAAATATGTTGACTTTTTCCTTTCATTGGTTAAACATTGTGTGATTATATCAAAGCATCACAATGTGCACAAATATTCCATACCAAAATAACAATTGAAATCAAAATATTAAGAATGCACTGCTTGTTTATTCTCTAATTTTCAACTAAACATTTTAATGGTTCAAAACACATGATAAAAATAAATAAGTGAAAAATTTCAAACTGTTTGATATAGTGATATGGAAAGAGAGGTTTGCGAACATTTTAAATTTTTAAACATTTAATAAAGATCCGCTGGTCTGGTTTGTTGAAGAAGAACAAATGATTCTTTTGAACTATTTTTATTGTTACTCTTCAGTTATGCAAGATATTTGGAGATGGTTTTCATTTTTCGGAAACTCATAATTTTGATGAGGTTAAAACCTGAGTTTAAATTCCACTCCTTTAGGTCTCTACCACGTCAAATGATGGTTTTACATCTGCTTCACTGAATGAGATTTAACTCTTATTATTTTGATACATAATCCTTGATACAACAAAGATGTAAACCTATGACGAACTAATAAGAAAACATGTAATAAAAATTTCTACATAATACAATAATTTTTTTTTATTTTGTTATTCTTGTTATTTGTAAATATTAGGCTCTTATAAGTTAAAATCTAATGATTTAGTAAACTTTTTGTTGCGTATGCATATCTAAAATATTTAACTATTCATACATTATATTAGTCCAAGTATAGCCGTTAAGTAACGGAAATGGCTCAAAAAAAGGACATTTATTTATAATCTATGGAAAATACGCTGAACATACGTGTAAATATGTTGTCACACAATAACTCATTCTTATTTTCCATTGATCAAAAATGTGTTGCAATTCCTTTCTATGGTAACAGTTTTAAAGGGATCACTATGTTAAACGACCAATTTAAAGGAAAGTTTTTTTAAAAAAGTATGTTTGATTGTGCAGTCACCATTTTTTAGGTATATTTATCGCATCGTTATTATTATTTTTAATGAGAACATTTCTTAACATTTTGATCAATTTTCTGTTTTAATTACCATGTACCTTGTAACATGTTAAAAGTTTTTAAATAATGAAGATTATTGCACATTTTAAACCGTAATTTTTTGAATACCATTTTTCACAAAAGTTTTCCTTAAAATAATAATAATAATGCATCCAAAAATTAATAATTGTAAAACCAGTATATTTCTTAAGAATATTACTTAAGCTTGGTCAATTTTAACATTACGGAGATAGGGAGAAGGCTGCATGAGTGGCCCACATAATAGCTGTAACGCTTTATTTGTAACAATATCTATTGTTCCTTTTATTACACGTTTTATTTATGAGAAACGGAAAGTTAAAATTGTGCTATATATTTCAGAGAAATATGTAGGATTGCCTCAGCTTAATACAAACTTCTTTTTAGTAATGTTGGTTGCCAGAAAATTAAAAAAAAAAACGCTTAGTACTCTGACTAAAATTTTCATTCTGCATCAATTTAAGTCTCTTTCATAAACAGCGCTCTCTATGAAGCAGTGTTTGGTTAAAAAATGAAGTACGCCATCGAAGTATCTTCTGCATTCCCTTGATTTAGCCCCCTGAGACCCATTCATTTATCCAAAAGCTATGTTTGTGCTAAAAGGAATTCGGTTTGTGTCATTGGAGGCTGCTAAAAAAAAGAACTGCAACTGGGTTTTTTCAGTGGAAAAACAAGAATGAGTTGTTTTGTGAGTGGCAATGAGGAATACATTGATGGAGATAAATTATTGTTTTTCCATAAATTTTGTAAATAAATATCCTTTTTGGATCTAGTTCCTTTACTTTACGTACATATCTTGTATGTAGATCTATATCTATGATGAATATTTGTTGATGAAACGGTTAAGTTACAGCTACGTGTTCGAAAGAAAACACTTGAGAAAATAAATTTTCCATAAATCACAATCATATATTTTGTTTTAGCCAAAGCAATGAAGTAAAAATGTAAATAATGGAAAATTTCTTTTTCAGATTTTCTTGCATATATATATATATATATATATTGTTTTTCTTTCTAAATTTATGAAATTACAATTGGACAGAAAGCGAAGTTGATGTTATATTAGGATATTTAAACTTTTTCCAACTGATGAATCTGATGTTATATTGTAATTAAATTTATAGCGTAATTAAATTGTAATTTGTAAAGTGATATATAGTGTAATTAAATCAAATGTACTTTAAAATCGTTACAAAAATTGAGTTTACTCACTTCTAAAACTGTTAAGTCTATTTATTTAAGCTGATGGTTTGAATAAATTGTAGCAATGAGGGAGGACAAAATTGTCAACGAAAGCTGACTGAAGGATTTGATAGCAAATATGTCTGTAGACTAATAGGTCTTCAAGTATTGTCTCTCGCACCATCTCTTTCATTACATTATGCATAATATATTAATATTTTCCACATCAAAAGTCAAAAAAAAGAAGTGTATTATAAGAGAATGAAGAATTCCTTGAAAATGTGCTCAAGACTGTCATTACATAAACTAGAATTTAATGATTTTCGTTAGATAATATACAAAAGACTAGAGTTTTAACTTTAAAGGTAATGGTTCATTGTTGTATATATATATATATATATATATTATGTATTGTTAAAAATTTATTATAAATGATTCAACCATAGAAAAAAATTATTAGTAATTGCTAAACTAAAAAGAAAATGTTATTGCGTGTGGAAAAATATTTTAATTCAATTTATTCCTCTGTTCTGCAGTCAGAAATTTTTTTCACAAAAGGAAATTTCAATTTATTTCGATTTTTTATTTTAATAAGTTGAGTCTTCGTAATCAATAGTATCCTCGGTTATTCTTTGAAGAGTTATGTTTCACTTCAGTTATTCTTTACTATTCTTAACCTTAGAATTCCGATACCGAGTTCTTTACAAAAGAGTTTCTCTAAATCGAATTCAGAAGCAGGGATTGAAATAAATTTATATAACACCAGCTTCACAAGGAATTGGAGGTAAAGAAAATGTAGAGCAATGTTTATTCTTGTCTGGAACTGAAATATCGGTAAAGGAAATGGCATTCCATGGAATATTCTGTATTATATTTATTAAAATAGTACTAATAAACTCTATTAATTCATTTTAAAAAAATTTTCATTTAAAATCACTTCAATAGGCATTAATATTTTCCAGCGCGTTTTGTTTATGAGTATTTAGACCTTGAGTTTTACTTTATTTTCTAAATTTCTAAATCTAATCTATCGATCTAAAATCCTTACTGTTGTTTCACAGAGCCTGAACTAAAACCTTTAGGAAACACATATTTTTTTATTTGACCCTGCTTGAAGGGATATACTAAACGCTAAAAGAATTGCATAGCTTAATAATAAAAGTTTTACAAGTTTTCAAAGGTTTTACGATTGTGATACTTTTCTGATACCTTACCCCACACAATTTGATATCACAATTCCTACAAACAATAAAATATTTGCTTTTAAAAACACGTTGTAACCAGCTCTTGTATTTATTACCACATCTCTTTTTAATTCTATAATTTTTAAATTCGCATTGCTTACTCTTCCACTTTTACTTGTGATTCATGCCTGTCATTGTAAACTTTTATTTAATTTGATATATTCATATGTGTATATAAAAGAAGTATTTCTTTCCTGTTCAATATATGTTCTCAAATTTTAAGTGGCTTAAAATTTGAGACCATCCGATAGAGCTGAAACTGTGTACACACTTATAACTGTCACTGCTTGAGTATACCATTGTATATTATTGTCGTCAGACATGGTAAAAGGAGAGATCGGGCACCAATGCCATGCATTTCACAATGTTAATTTTAATATTTTTAATCAAGATTTACTTAAAGATGGACAAAAAAGTATATAAATGTTTTTTAAATGCAAAATAATTTATAAACTCTTGAAGTGATAATACTTTTTTTTGTTCTCATATATAAGTAGCTCTAGTACTTAATTTATTTGAGATTACCTAGTTATCTTAGCTGATAGTCTCAAGCACTTATAAGCTATTCATTATATTACAATTTTGCTAGTATGTAAATAAAAACTTGATTTAAAAAAATGCTTGTTACCTTATACTCGCAATTGTTTGAAGCGCGATATTATTCGATAAAATATGCTTAAAAATCATTGTTTTAATTTATGTAGTCTTACATATCTATATCATATAATATTCAACTTTTTTCTCAAAGTACCTCACCATGATTTTTAGCTCTAAAAATTAATCTAAAGAGAGGGGTTTCATGGGAGTTAGCAGACGATCGTAAGGCGCATGCAAAAGTTTTTTGATGCCTGCACAAACTGTCAAGGAAGTGTAATGAGAGCCACCATATTTCCATTTTTGACAAAATGACAGAAATGCTTATCACTAGATTTTCGGGTATTGATTGAATACTTATTTTTACTGAAATCTGTCTTTTTTCAGGAGTAATTTAATATGTAATTTTTTTTGTAAATTATTTATTAAAAATTTATAGATTTTTATTTATTGTTGTCATCAATACATTTTTACATATAAACTCTATCTCGAATGTACAATTTTCGCATACATACTTGCTCTATTTAATGCAAATATAGTTAGACATATATTTATTTTACATGATCCAATTGGACACGGTTTTCTCGCGTTTGGATATCGTACATCCTACATTGAAATGAAGCTAGTATTTTTCACTTCGTGATGTTCAATTCTTCAGGGAATTTAAAGAGAAGATTCTTCCCAAAAATTCCTCTTATATTTCCCCTGATGGTCTCTTTGTACAATATTCAGGAATTGATGGTTGTCAAATTTAAAATAATATGAAACACATGGAGAAATCATCTACAGTGGATCCTGCTTATACGGTATATTTTCTAGCCATTTAGTCGCAGCTTCATTATTACAAATCATTTCTTTTGTGGAAAGTTCGAAGTTGAAATAATTATTTATGATATGATAAGATTCACTCTAATTATAGCAAACTAGTTGAAACTTATAAACAAACTTGGGAAATAGACAGAATTTCGTAAGAATAGTTATAGAATATCTGGAAATAATAAAATACAGGTGTTCCAGAGAAAACAATACGTATTCAATAATTATGTCATTAAAAACTAATAAGTAATGAATAAAGAATAATATTTGCATGTTTACAGACTTTTTAAACATTAAATCGAAAATCCGTTGAGTTGAGGGGTTCTGTAAGTATAGTATTAAACTATATTTCCCCGTTAAATTTTGTACAAATCAAATAAGAATCAAGTTTAAAGGGAACATGAATTCAATCCAGAGAATGTGCAGTGGACCAGAAAAGTGTCTTGGTCAAAAAAGAATTGCCAGGGCTGCTTCCGGCATTGGCAGAATCGTTGGGAGAAAACTGTAACAATCCAAAAAAACTACTGAAAATGATATTAGTGAAACTTTCTTGTTCCTGAAAGCGAGTACTTTTTTGTGAATAAATTTTGTACATTTTTGAGAAAACACAAACAGTCATATAAATATCAATAACCTTTCATTTCATATGTAATTAAATACTTATTTATTGAGATATTTTTCCATAATTAAAATTTTACCATTCTTATGTTATTATTTATATTCAAACGAAATAAATATTATGGGTTTCATCGAAAAAAGATTAATCTTGTTTTGGAGGATTTATTTCTATTCAAAAACTACATTTTTTATTTATATTTACTCATTTGTTTTGAGAAACAGGTGAATGCTGTTAGTTTTAGTATTAACAAAATTTATGACTCAGCGTGAGCTATTCCTAGCCTTTTTAATTCAGGTTTAATAATCAGTAAATATTAGTGCATATTTAAAACACAAATTAACCTATTCTTATTCAACTCGCTTAGTAATAAAGTAATTAAAAAATGAGAATAACAACACTACTTCGAAATTATACAATTCAAAATTACAAAACCAAGATTAGAAGCGAGTTGTAAGCAACGAAGTAGAGAAAATCATCGATACACATGAGGAATTAGCATATGATTATCTTTTGAAACTAAACAAAGTATTAACAAACAATTTGTTACTTTAAGCCATTCGTGTGTTGCAGCAGGTTAAAAAAATATATTTTGAAACTCTTATAACTGATTTCTTATATATTCATATTTCTTTTAAATGATTTTATTATTCTAATACTTAAATATTGCCGATTTGGGATCTTTTAATGCTAAAGATTCAGAAACAATGGTAATAGATTCAGCAACACCAATAATATTTCCCCTTACAATGCATAAATTGATTAAAAATTAAAGTATTCTCTATTGAAATCTTTAGATTCGAATTTAAATGTATTTTTCTCCATTTAAGTGTGTATGGGGTTACCTTCTTTATTTTATAGTCACTCTCAGAATGACTTAAATTAATAAGGAATACATATGTAAATATCACTCGTGTGTTTTACTTTAACATTTATGTACGTATATATTTATATAACATATTTAATTATATTGTCATCAGCATAATTTGTAATCTCATTTTACTAACTCTAAGATAATCCTTATTATTATAGTCTGAAAGAACAATTTAACTTAAGATTAGCGTATTTCTTAATTGAAATTTATCTTATTCATCAAAGAGTTGGTAATATTATTTTATCATTGACCGAATTCCAATCTAAGACTTGAAAGGTATTCGAAATGAGAATTTTAAAGTAATCAACAGCTTCAGATTCTGTAGGGAAATTCTTTGAATTCTTTGGAACTGCTCTTGCATTTCATTCGGTTAATGATTAATTCAATAGTATGAAGAAAGGTGAGAGTTGGGTAAAATTTAATTACTTACGCAAGTACTTTTACAGTAAATAGAGAAAAACTATTTATCAGTGTATGAGGAATAATTTAATTTTCATTGCAGCAAATTTTAAAAGATCATTTCATAATTGTAAAACTGTGATTGTTCAAAGAAAATCCAGCATAAGAATTGAATTTTTTTTTCATTATTGTAAATTAAAGCTATTCATGCTGATTTGATTGATTTCAAGAAGCCATAGATTGAAGTAACCCTAAGTATGGAGAAGATGGAATTAAAAAATCTACTGAGTCTACAATCAAGGTCATGAAATGGAAGATCAAGAAACGTTGAGAGAAATGTTTCATTCTGGATATTGAATAAATAGGAGAGAAGTAAAAAATTTCAAATAAGAATTAAGTTTCGGTTTCTATTATTTGTGTTAATAATTATAATCTTTCGACTCCCGGAATTATAATTAAAGTTTACGATATTGCTGGTTATTTCAAAATACGGCTTCCAGAAACCAAACAAATCAACATTAATAACTTTCGGCGGTTGGTGGTTTTTCGACCCCGAGGAGGGGGAGAGAGTTGATGACCTTGAAGCGGCAGCGTTGTTTCGAACCCTGGTCCAGTGTTTCCGAAGGAAAGTTGACCGGTCGCTTTTTTTCATGCTCTTATTAACCAGGCTGAAAAGATATCTATTCTGGCTGGTTAAGTAAGGCATTTTAACATCTAACGTTGTTGTAGAAGAGAGTCGCCGCATACTCCCCTCCTATATCATCGTGTTGATCCGAAGAAAATCTTTGGTTTGTTCAGAAGGTTGCTTTTTTAATTTTTTTCAGCCTTTACTGTAATTGATATACATCCCCTCCCTGTTGAATTGAGTTTTGCTTGAGACAGTTTCCATTTGAGTCATCGGCTGTCTCGTGTTTAGTGGCGGGTCTCGTCGACACTTGCGCTAGAGCCGGAATATCACTAGTCGTAATTTTGAGTGCGTTTGTCTTAGTTAGACGTACAGAGGCAAGTGTTTTGCGTCGGGGGCATATGCAGTAGGTATAGGCTGTGCTGTCATCTTATGTTCAAGTCCTGAATCACCATTTCGGCGGCCGGCGGTTTTCCTACCCCGAAGAGGGGGAGAGATATAATGACCCTGATGCGACAGTGTTTTTTCGAACCAGTGTTGTTTCTTTTAAATGTATGTTTCATAAGAAATAGAAATAACAAATATTTCTCAGTGATAGGTATTATTTCACTTTATATCAATGTTTGAGTCAAACTATCTGTTCATAATGACCACAATGGCTTGTAACAGATCTTGTGTACCCATTTTGAAAGCACATTTCTCTGTTTTTTTCTCTGGTAGACGTAGTAATACAGCAGGTCCATACTTTACACACGTCTTAAAGGATTAAAACGAGAAGCTTTTAACCATTTTATTCTAATGTTTCCTTTCTTGTGATTGTGATTGCTTATTAACATTGTAATGAGAAGCGACTTGAGGGATACTGGAAAAGGAATTCTGAGCCTCGGTCAAGTGATGACAACTTCACTGATAGCTCTTTTTTCAAACTTCCACACAACACCGTAGTGGAACTTCTGACTTCGACCAGATTTAGCATGCATTATTACCGCTACACAGCAGGCCTTCAGTGGCTCAAGGCTCGAACCCGCGACTCGCCGAAAACAATGCTGGTTGTGGATCCGGGACTTTGCTCACTTGTTACCACTGCCACTTTTTTTTATGGAATCGGGACTCGAGCGTGCGACTGGATTGAAACATCACTGGCCATGTGTTTGATTCCCTCACCATTCGGCAATTGCAACTATATATAATTTACCTTAGAGGTCTTCTTCCTCCACAACTCCAAAATCCATGATGTTACAGAGTTTAAATCGTATTTACACACCTCAGCATACCAGCTAGTCTCTGCAATTTTTTATTGATATTGAAACAATCATCATTTGTCAAGGAGACACGATTCCGTTCTTTGTGTTCCTTCACCATTTAGAATGTTCAGCTCGACGACATATGCGTAATGTCAAGCACATTAATGACATCATGTTGTCGTACGCAGTTGTTGAGAATTATTATCCATTGATTCTGTTACAACTTCCTTCATTATTTATCTAATTAGGTAGTCAATTAGGCCCGAAATCCAAATGCAGAGACAACTAGAAAAAGGACAACACAGTTTATTAATAACTATCTTCACTGAATATGTACGGTCTCTCTCTCTCTCTCTCTCAAATCCCTATTAATTCACTTTTATCTTAACTTAATTAAACAATAAAATCTTATCTTACCAATTTTCTAGAACCAAATAAAACACGTCTTGAATATAGCAGATTTGACACTTATAACTCTAACCAGGAGTCACTTCTAATCGATTAGACTACAAACGATTAAGTACAATATTTTACTTAAATTTCAAATATACGTCAGCTAGTCGTTATCATCTGTCTCCTTTCTCCTCTTTCCAATTCTATTCCACTGATATACTGCTATCCTCAATTGATTTCCTTGCACTTCTTATCTTCATCTAATTTACATAATCACGTTTCATTTGATTTTCAAAGATCTGTAATTTTTTGCAATTCAAATTACAGAATGTCCCCGAGGTTAATGAAAAGAATCCTGCTTCACAACTCGGGTGATGTATTTGAAGCATATACCTCTTATCTTACTATACGAATCTCAACAAAACTGATTATAGTCATTTGCAATACAAAGTTAAGCAAAGCTCAATTTCGATTATACGGAGAAAATCTACCACTTACACGTTCTGAAAAAAAAAAAAAAAAAAAAAACTTTAATTTTTAACATGTGCTAACATGCTGTTGTCTTAAGAAACTGGCTTCGACAAAAATAATTGAGTATGAAATAAAGGATAAATGGTGTTAGGTTCAAATTATTGATATTATAATACATTAAGATTCTAATTACATTAAGTTTATTTAATGTATATTTATATTATCAAGATATATGTTTAATTTAATATTTTATCGTCTGTTTTTATTTTACTATCTGAACATTATATTACTCACTACCTTAGTAATTTATCACTTTTCTTAATTGTATTCTTTTTTTTTTTTTTTTTTTGTTAACATTGGTAACGTTTTTTTGGAGTGTTTTGTTTGTGAAAATAAAAATGCGCTAGGAATTTGAAAAAGGTATTTTGCTTCTGTAAAGTCTTGGGCTAGGAAGGACACTTATTTTAAGCTAATTAATATTCATTTTGAATAGTTCAACATTTTCGAGAACTTAACAGAAAATAAAGAAAAAAGGTTAGCCCATGCTGAAATGAAACTACAAAGGCAATTTCTTTCTTTTTTTGTGATTAGTTTCTCAAAACTTGGAAATATTTTAATTTTATTCTGTGAAAGAGAATTTATGAGAAATGTCTTATCATTTATCTAATATTTCATTATTTAAGTAAAGTAAATTTATAATGGAGTGATATGCTGAAACATCTAAAATTTTCAACCAGTATTGAAATTGCTTTTAGCCACAAAAAAAAACTGTCAGTTTTTTTTTTTTTTTTTTTCTTTTTTAAGTTTTTGAAAAAAAAAAAAAAACCTGCTTAGTATTACGCTTTAAAATTGGTACCATTTTAAAGGAGGAAAGCTGAAATTCGTACCAATTCGTGTTGAAAGATTAGTGACGTGAATATTACATTTTGAGGCCATTCATTTTATAGACAAAGTGAAAATTTTGCATTTTAAATATTTTTCATTTGTGAAAGGTATAAAAATAGGATCATTAAGGAACTCAAACTCAATTACAATTGCTCGTAAAAAAAGGGGATACTTTTTTTTTAAAAAAAATACTTATTTTTAGTTTTGACCTTATGGAAATAAAGAAAAAGAACTTGTGCACTGGATTATAATATAATTATGGTAATGTCAAATGCAATGTCATATTAAATAAATAACAAAAATTACAATAAGTATAATTTTCTTTTTCAAACCATTACTTATATATGACAGAAGAGTAAAAAAGGATCCAAAAAGTTGGAAATGATGTTTTCTTTAGCCATTAAGAAATTAAATGAAAATGTACTATAAAGGACAGTATATCATTAAAAATAAATAAAAGAAAAGATTTTTCAATTCTTCTATGTGATTTTGACTGAAATGGGAAGTGTTGCACGCATATCAACTGTTTAACAATCTTACTATTTAAATTATTATTTATTTTTACATCTTTTTTTTTTTTCATTTTGCATTTAAAAAAGTGTGTGTGTATATTGGTGTTTTTTTTTTTTTTTTTTTTTTTTTTTTTTTAATTTCATATACATTATTTCCACATTTTTGGTACTTGTTTTCTAAAAAAAATTTAACAAAAGTTTTAAAAATTCATTTTTTTGTTTTTTTTTATTTGTATATTGTTTTATCACACACTAACTGCAAAATTTCAATATCCTTATTTTATTAGGAGGCAAGAATAATTGATGCAAAACTTTTGTACACGAACAGTAACACAGCGCAAGGTGATAAGATATGTTGGAGAAAAGACAGGTTTTCCAAAACATTTTGACTTTTCTTGGTAATTATACATTGTTTCCCAACAAATTTCTCTAGATTAACTGCATTACGGCAGAAATCAGTTCTTCAATAAAAAAAACTTCATATGACTTTCACTCCTTGACATACAATGATGTCTAGGAGACATTATTCATTTCCAGTGCCATTGTAGACTTTGATCAAGTACTGTCCCTGGTGGACGCCACGCTATATATTATTAGATTATTCAATTGTTTCACTCTAGCTTTGATTTTGTTTTGCTTAGAATGCTCAAGATGCTCCTCCCTTCTCAACGCCTACAGGGGGTTATATTCTTTAGGTAATTACAGGCATCTTGACCTCGAAGCACCTTGGTGAACTTTTCTTCCGTATGGGGTTTACTCCCTTCTGGTAAACATGGTTGACATGCCCCGAAATATCCTAGCGATCCTTCTCTATTTTCTACTCTCCATCTTGTTAATCGATTTTCACCCTTTTTCTTCCGTTTTAAGACTTCAGACGCACTTATTTTTTCCCATTATTCACACATAATATTTTTTTCGTGATTAATTCGTTTTCTTTAATATCGCATCGAATTTTGTTTATCCCCCCCCTCTTTTTTTGTTCTTCAAGAATTCCTTTGTTTTTATATTTCCTTACTTTCGGACGTATCAAACTTTGTTTTAATTGTATGTCAATTGGTTAATACGGCCACGGTAGCCTAATGGTCGTGTCGTGGGTTCGCGCCCTGATGTCATTAAAGACCTACCATATAGCATACTCGTTACATATGGTCGAGGACCCAACTTCTCCTGGTGTGGAAGTTTGGAGAAGGAGGTGCCAGCTCAGGTGTCTTCGTCACTTGTTCCTCGTGTTGCTTCTCAGCGCAACGTTAATAAGCAATCACAATCACAATTGGTTAATCACATTATGAATAATTTTTCCTCAAACTAGTATAAATGGCAAAATGAAAAGGTATCTGAGCTGCTAAGAAACTGTATTGATAGAAGAATATTCGTATTTCTTTGTCTGTATCTAATGTCTGCATAGAAAACCTCATATTCTGTTGTTTATTATTTCCTACAACATACTGATATGTATAAATGGTCGTTAATGATGTTCGTTGCTGAGTTTCTATATTTCGAACTTTGGTTTCTTCTTCTTTGCCGGGAATATACCAGTCCTCGTACATTTAGATTACCGACTCCTGTATTATAGTTATTTCCTATATCACTGATACAGCAACTTTTTGTGAGGTTTTCTAGCTATTAATGACCTTTCCCCTTACTTTATTCCCATGGAAATCTGCTTTAATAAATTTTCTCTTATAAACTTGATTTCATGTACATTTATTTATGTTGCATTTGAAAATTCAAGTCTTACTTCTTCTTTTCTGACGTCACTATACTTGCACAGAGTAAACATTTATCTCAGTAGCAAAATGTAAAATTTTTGTGTGTGGACACTGTATTTGAAAAATGCTTCAAATTGAACTACCCTACAAGTCATTCTTATAATAGCCTAAATATCAACGAGAAATGGTCAACCATTAATAAAATTTATTTATTATATATGTATATATATATATATGTATGTGTGTGTGTATTTACGTATGTGTGTCTGGACTGAATACAGTGTTCGTTCTTTAAGGTTTATAAACATTTTATAATTTAATTTTCTGAACAATAATTATTAAAAAAGACTTAGAAAAATTTCTTTGATTTGATCATATAATTTTTTACTGTTGTTTTAACTAGAAACGTAGTTGTGTGGTATTTAAATTTCCATTCCTATTAATCATGCCTTAGATCAAAATGAATAACTATAGCACTTACTCTTAAATATTTTTATGGTTTTCCATCATTAAGATACATAATCCTATTCTCCATCGTTTCCAAATAGATGATCTTCACATTGTGCTGTTGGCTATCAAATGTGTTTCGATAGATTGACGTATGCTATTCTAGAATGATATCCCAAACTTGTTTTAAACCATATAATTCTTTACTGTTAATTGACACTTTCGATATTTAGGCTATGGGTAACGTAAACATAGACTAAGGGTAACGGAAGTGACTAAGAGTTTTTATCCACATAAATGAATATTTAATAATTTTATCTATAAAACTTGGCTGTGATTATACCCTTTTTGTAAGAATCAAATGAAAATTTCTATATGTCGAAGGAATATATGTTTTTGTTTGTTCTTTGGAACTCTTCGTATGAATTTAATGACAATCATGTATATTTACATAAAGTTGGCTACCATTTTTTTAAATCCCAGAACATGTTAAGTTTTAGTTCAATGACTGTAAAAGTAGAACTGAAATTTGAAATCAAATCAATGTGTTCCTTTAGGACGTAGTAGATACGATAAAGTTTTAGCACACTTTTATTGATGATTCCAAAAACATGGTCCATTGGTAAAGTGAATGAACAGTTGCCACGAATAAAAAAAACGTATTGGAATGTGCGGCAGTGGAAGACCGCATAAAACCGGAAGTTATGGCTGCCACGTCATCTCTTTCCTTGAAAAGATGTTGAAATGATGTATGCAAAAACCACTCAAGTCAGTGAATTATGTTGCTCATGCAATGTGCGACGATTACATTGAACAGGATGGAATGTAGAGACTTGCGTGTTTTTTCCTGAAATTATAACTTTACCTTTATGGTTATGTTTGAGACAAAAAAATAAAGATTTTTGGAAGAAATCTTGACAAATGTCGTTTTTGTTGAAATGACCAATTCTCTTTTATTTCTGGTAAAATCGAATAAAATAGAACATTATGAATATTACTAACTTCTTACATCGATGAGATAGCTCAAAAAACTTGTAGATGTACAGTGTTATGTTACATCGTTATGGTTGAAAATAAAGTACTTAAACTTATTTTTTAAGAAGTCTTGTTTTCATCAGCGTTCTCCATTTTCGAAAAATAAATAATTACAAATATTAAATATATAAATAAATTTGATTTTCAAACCATTGAGGAGAACAGTTGAATTGTATGTGAGGGTGTTTCTTTAAAATTATTTTCTTTGTCAAATTTGATCCCTCAAAATGTGTCGTTAACTTCATATTAATGCATTTTAATTTCAAATAAAATTATCTACTTAAAATTCTCACTGCAATATGATTTAGATTATATATTTGATTAAGGTATTCTTTAAGGTATTACATTTTTTTTTTTAATTTTAAAAGTAATTTTGAAAAAATTTGATAAACTATCTATTACATTTAAAAGTAAAGACGAAAATGTCTGAACGTTATATAATCGTAAAGCAATTATGAGTCTTCAAATACGAAAAGAAAAAAATATATATCTTGTGAAAATTGTGTTTCAGATTGTTTCAAGTAAAATAAATCAAATTCTTTGCACAGAAAGATAAATATTCCATGATAAAGCTCAAGAAACATATGCAATTATAACATTTTTTCACATAACTAAATGGTAAATTGAACATCTATTAAACAGCTAGTAAATTTATGATGTAAATGGATTCTTTTCTACAGATATGAATTTTGAACAATCCAAGAGTCCTCAGACGTATCTTAATTAATGTAATAATTATCAATATTACTAATAATTACTTTACTTAATTCATTTAAAATATTTCAATGCACTTTTCAATATAATATTTTGAATATTAAATTCATTGCTATTTTTGTCAGCTTTGCAGATTTAATTTATTAAATAATGCTGTAAATCAATTTGAATATCTCTATCTACATCAATGTTTTTAGCAGAAAAATGTGCTTTTTTTTCAGTCTTCGACAAAATGGTCAACCGACCACTTTTCAAACTCTTATATTTTTTTGCGTATATGTTTGATGACTGCTTTCACCAGTAATGAATATAATTCTCAAAAATATGCCACAGTAAATTTCACCTAATTTTTTTATTAGATTGAAAGAAACATATATAAGAATTAATTCATTTTACGGTTTCAATAATTACATTTAGCTTAAAATATATTCAATTCCATAGTTTTTTATCTTTTTTTTTAATTTAAATATCTGATAATATTCTCAGCTTCAATATTTTATCGTTTGCTTTAATTTTAATATTTAATTGATTAATTTAATAATTATTTTTAAAAAGTTAGCACTTTTGGTGGTGAATTCTCGTTTGCTTTGATTCTAATAATTCACAGAGTAATTTAATAATCTTTTTTAAAAAAGTTAGAACTTTTTCGCGAAATCTTCGTAGTGCATTATATAGGACAATTCCAGTTGATTATTCTATTTTAATCTATTAAACAGAGTTTCGTTATGAAAAGACATATTAAGAAAAAAATTATAAAAATAAAAGTTATGTTAGATATTCTAGCTTTTCTTGAAATAAAATCCTGGTACTAAATTTAATGAAGCAAATTTGATTAAACAGACTTTATTTTAAGGAACTAAAAAAAAGGAGAAACTTATGAAAAGAGATTGAGTTTTCAAATGCAATAAAGCTGATTTTGAATAAGAGTTTTAAATCTTTAATCATATATCATACATTTCATAATTAAAAAAACCATTCAGTCAGAAAGTTCTTTATTTACTTTAAAATGGGAAGTTTGTTAGGAAAAAAGTAAATCGATTTTATGCTTAAATGATTGGTTGAAAAAGAAGTAAGTATTTTTAATTATTTTTAAACATTTCTTTCTTTATCTCTCGTTTCATTGATATAAAATAAAATATTCGTAAACGGTATTTTAAAATAATTTATATTTTCTTAATTATTTATTATTTTCATGTCTTATCTCACCTCATGCATTTCAGTGTTTTTTAGTTTTTTTTTTTTTTTTTGTTGTTGTTGTTTTATACTTCTTAATTTCAAACAATTATGTGAATCATATTTCATCAAATATTTGACTATATTGATTTTAAACACAAAGTAAATCACAATTTATATTTAAACAATAATTTGTAATAAAACTTATCACGCACGCCCACATACTAGAACTATTCATCGGTATATGGTGGTCATGGTTACCAAATGGTTGTGGTCGCGAACTAGTGCCGGGCTTTGTTTCGTCGAGTCGTGGGTTCGAGCCCAGATGCCATAAAATACCCTGCTGTTTAATGAGACTCCTGCACGTTAAATCTAACGTGTTTCCAAATCCACACTTCGTGTGAAGTAGAAGTTTGGAGTGGGAGATGCCAGGTCAGATGTCATCCTCATCACTTGACCAAGATTCAAAATTATGAGGTACTCCGCCAATAGACCTCGTGTTGATTTTAAATGTGATGCTAATAAACAATTAATCAGTCATCAGTATAAGTTATTCTAATCGAGAATATATACAAAGTCTTAATTTTCTCCATTCATAAATAGCAATTATAAAGCTTACATTAAGAAGTACTAAAACCTCGGCATGCTACGGTATTCTTAAAACATTTTGAAAATCTAAGGGAATTATTTTATGATTTAATAAATATATTCTCTTTGATTATCCTGAATAAAAAGAAATTTTTTTCTCTGTTTATAATTAAATTGATTTAATAGCTTTAATAGCTATTAATTTCTGTTAATTATAGTTAAAAATTATTATTATTATCTCCCTTTTTATTAGTAGTATCATTCATAACTATTATATAAAAGGAAGGTAATATTTTTGTAAACATTTTTAACCTAATACTATTGTTTATACCTTTTCATTTTTTCCTTCTATAGAACATCTAAATGATGATAGATGACCATAATATATAAAGTTAGCTTAGAAAATAAATGTGATATCCACGTAAAAAGCTATTTATAATGCATATCTAGATTATTATTATTAATTTGCTTTATGTTATTGTAAATACTAAATCAGTTTTATTACTCCTATTAGCTAAGTCGATTTATGAAAACTGTAGTATATTTTTAGAAATCTCTACTAAAGGTTTTTTTTTTTGTACTATATCATAATAAAACGATGAGTTATTTTAAGCGTGAGTCTGTTTTATGAGTTAATGTGTTAACTAAACCACAAAAGCATTCTAAATATGCGTAAGAAATCTTACAATGTTGTTAATGTCAAATTGCTTCTTTATAAAAAAAAATAGCTTTTAATGAAAAACTTATGGCTTCAAGTAAAATTAATATTGTACTTTTATGTGAATATTTTAATCTGGGGTAATAAACTCCTGGAAGCACTACTATTTCAAAGTATTTTATTCTTCTTTCAATGATTATTTTTACTAAAAGTATGCATACCTTTGAATTTAAAAATCACCTCCATGATTAAAATTTGAAATACGCTTATTTCAAATTTTTTTTTATCCTCATGGCATGGTGTGGAAGTTAGGAGAATGGGCTGACAACTCAGTCACCAAATGCCTTCCTGTTGTTTCCAAGCGTTATGTTCATGAACAATCAATCAAACATTGCCCAGTGTTACTCAAAATATTTCATCCATTAAATATTCAGTTATTATTACTGAAAGCTGTTCTGTAAAAAATATATATTCCCTTACTAAAAAGATAACTTAAATAAATGTATTTTACTGTTATCCAGTTGATATGATTTAACTAATTTGAAGTGAATATTAGTTTTATGTTTTAATAAATTTTATTAATTTACTTAAAATTAAATCATAACTTTATAAATTGGTTTTAGAAATGCTTGGAAAAGATTTAATGCACTTAAAAAAAGTTTTTTTATTTTATTTCATATCCATACCATTTATTAATATATTGCAAGTTGCAAAATAAAGCTTCAACACATTTTACTGTGTTTCAAATCCTTTGAATTAAATTTCGAAAATAACGTATCTTTTCTCACGGAGGTTCTTACATTTTGTTCTCAAGCCCCCGAGATATCCCCGAGAGCCCCCGAGATAAATGGCTCTTTTCCATTTTCGGTCCTGTTTCTTGTCAAGCAATTTTTCGCTGTGATTTTTAACGTATAACGTCCAGTTACATTATTTGGCCCCTGCGCCATTAACCTCAAATTTCACTCATTCACATTGTATCCTCTAGATTAATTATTCATTTCGATTAATGTCCTTTTGAATTACACTTAGACTATTGGCGAAGGACCTTGTAATTACACAATTACAATAATCGATAAATACAGATCAACAGATACTCCACTTTATAAAATTCCACATCACGCTGTGGGAAGATTTTATAATACATTGAAATTTAGTACGCAGTAATTCTCTTATATTCCAGTATTAGAAGAAATCAAGACTTAAATAAGTAATTCAACTTGTTTATTTGTTACAATGACGTTCGGGATCTTGTCTTACTTGCCTACCACGACGCCTTAAAGTGACCATAGTAACCATGATGTCATGGCCGCGAGCTCGTGTCGATTTAGTTTTCGTTGAATCGGGGTTTCGAGACCTGTTGTCGCTAAGGGCGCCGTGTAGTGAGGCTGATGCGTATTAAATCTATCGAGGCTCCAAGTCTCCTCACTGTAGTGATATGGAAGTTTGGAAAGTGTGGAAGGTCGGTTAGGTGACGTGTTCGTCTTTTGATAGAGGCTCAAAATTACGAGGTATATAGAAGTTTGAAGAGTGTGGAAGGTCGGTCAAGTATCATGTTCGTCTTTTGGCCGAGGCTCAAAATCACGAGGTTCATCACCAATAGCCCTCGCGTTGCTTCGAAATGCGATATTAATATGCAATCAATCAAACAATCGAATCATTAACGTCAATGATAAGTAAGGAAGAGAAAAGTATATATCTTTATTGGCTCTTTATTCTATCTTTATTCTATTTTACTCATGCTGAAATATAAAACATATCTTTTAAGATATGTTTAAGTTCTTAACTTTAACTTTTTATTGACAAATTTTATTTATTAATCAGGGGTAAAATATCATCATAATAATAGTTTTCGAAACAGAAGAACTCGGAAATCTGAGCAAGAATTGGATTGTCAGTAAAATGTGCATGTTCCCAAAGCCAAAAAAATGTTAGCATGTTCTTAGATATTTCTCCTGATAGTTATTTTGAAAACATAGAATTGGATATCTTGTCATGTGTTGAATAAATGTAAGGCGCAGTTGCATGCTTTCAAATTCGTGTGTAAACACAACACAGGATAAATAAATCACTCACTACGTAATACTGACATTTATTTGTCTTAAGAATTTCCAACTATTGGAAAAAGTGATTGATTTTAACATGACTTAACATGTTCGTGTTTTGAGAAAATGTCGTCAATAAGAATTCTATAGCATAAAATAAAGGTTATATGGTGTTTGGTTCAAAAGATTGATATTATAGTACATCATGATTATAATAATTACCTTTAGTTTCCTTTTAAGTTATATTGACATTGCTAAGCTATATTTAATTTAATGTTTTAGTGACTGCCTTATTTTTGTATCCGATCAGAATATTGTTTACTACTGCGATTTTCTTAGGCAAAACCATATGTTTTCGTTACTCTTGTTAACATCGGAAAGTTTCAGAACTTCATAATATTTTGTTTATGAAAATAAGAATGTATTAGAAATTTTAAGAAGTTGTATCTTTATTTGAAAGCAATTGCTTCTATGGATCTTGGGACTTGGAAAACGTCTAATTTACACTAATAAATATTCATTTCGAATAATTTTACTTTTCCGAGAACTTGACAGAAAAAAAATGTGAGCACATGAAAAAATGAAATAAACAAACCCAATTTCCATTTCTTTCAAGCATATTTGTATTTTATATAATTCCTGATCTTAAAAAATTATTTAATTTCAAACTATTATAATACAAGCATCCATTAATTTTCACTGTACATGTAAATAAACAAATCAATATATCTAATATTGCTTAGTTTCATATTATTTTATTAAATTTAATTGAATAGCAAATATTATTTTTTTCAGGAAAATAACTGTGATTTAGCTAAACAACTTATTTTCATATATATACATTTTGATTAAAATAAATGTTAGTTAAGAAATAGTTTTCATCTTCTAATTTGAACACAATGAAAACAATTGAAAACGGAGAAATAAGTATAAATATTTCTGATTATATATGAGAGCAATGTGTGAAATTTTATAACTGTACGAAATAACTATATTTTGAGATTAATTTGAGAAATGAACAAAACAGTGTGGCTCTTATGAAATTTATATATCGATTAAAATTTGCTTTCAGTTATTATTAAATGCGAAGAAGTTTGGAAACGCTTAACAATACTGTATAAAGTAAATCGGAAATCAACTTAAGCATAGAAAACAAAATTGCTTACAGAATGTGTATTTTTGCCTTCTTACAATGATATACAAATAAATGAACTCGCAATGTGTACCATTAAATTTTAGATTTCTATGATTTTTAAGCATTTAAAAATAATTTCTTGTGTTTACTTCAGTTAAAAATAATGGTACTTAGATGTAATAGTCAGGATTTAATGATATTAAAAATATTTACCAGTAAGTATACTCTAACAACAATAAATGTTCAAAAACGAATCAGGAGAAGAAAGCATTTATTGCTCAAAATGTAAAATCATTGCAATTCTCAAATGGATGTTGGGCCGCCATTTATTCTCATGTGTTCTGCAACGGTGGCAAGGAGTCATCAACGCTTTAACAATGTTTTCATTTAATTCACATCGAGCCCATAGATCTTTGTCTTATAGATGTTGCTAATTTTGCAATAGTGGTTGTATTAAAAGAATAGTATAGAGCATCACCTAAGTTTTCTATGAGCGATAGATCTGGCGATGCTCCTGAGCATAGCATATGTTTTTGGCTTGAAACAAGTCCTTGAGATGGCTGCGATATGAACACGATCGTTGTCTTGTCGAAATAGAGAACTGATATGGTGTTCACAAGAAAAGGGGGGAAAAAGGACACCCGTCGAAAGACCTCACTAATGTACTTTGGGCTTTCAAGGTGACTCTGATAAGGACCTACAATGATCGGGTATCATTTGAAATCGCATCCCGTACCATTACACCCTACCTGTCTGGATGAGAGAGGAGGGGAAAGAAATCTCCCATCTTTCATCATGAGCAGATCATGATTCCTCAACACACGGGTGCAGTTATCCTACTCATCCAGACAAAAGTGAGACTCATCTCTAAAGATGATAAGCTGCCATTCCGCATAGCTCCATGCTGCTCCTTCGAGGGAAAGTTTTAGTCTCTGATGGCGTTGCTGTGGAGTCAAGAGTACTCTATCTTAGAGTAACCTTGAACGCAATCTTGAATAATGAAGCCATCAGCTAAGGGTAATGACACTTGCAGGGTGATGCAGAGAGGGCATTATTGTTTGCATATTGTTCAGAATTGTGGCAGTTGGTGTGCTTCGTCTTGCTGGAGCTTTCTTGTCGTAAGCTGTAACTTTCTTGTACCGTATTCCGCCATATTGTCCTATATGTCATTCTTCTCAAAGGTGTCCAACTGTTCAAATAACTGTCGCTTTCATCTCAAGGGCAGTTTGGGAAACCCTTTTAAAGGGTCATAAGCGGCGCAGTAAGTCACGTGTTTGCTGACATTATTGACGCTGACACGGCTGATACTTTAATCATTTGCATATCGGAAACAGACGAAACGATCTCTTTATTTGTATTTACGTACAACTTAATTTGGTCTAGGTACAACTTTAAATTTGACGATGAGTGTATACATTTTTTTTTTAAATTAGCCATAATTTGTTATATACAAGTAATTTCTCAGATTTGTTAAATTGATTTTTTTTAATTCAATAATTAATTAAATTCATACAGAGACATTAATTTATGTATGGTGGTAATTTTTTCAATACGACTAATTTCTCTGTTAATGGAACTGACATTTTTATACTTTAGTCAAATCAAAATTTACTATGATGAGCACATAAAAGAACGAACAGAATTCAGGGATTAAAACTTAATTCATTTTTCATCAAAAACTTAAATAGTTTTTCAGCACATTGTCTCCCCTAACGCTGTATATATATTTTGAAGAGCTGTAGAGCACGTTATACCTTACTTTGTGAAACTAATTTCATGTAATTTGTAATAATCATTATGTACCAATAAGTTAAAAATAAATTTAGAACAGTACATTTAATAAAAGTTGCAATCTGCTCAAGTATTTTTTCTTACTTAATCAGTGAAGAACTCTCATATTTTGACTCATAAAAATAAGAAAAGCTAAGCAATAAATATGAAATGGGAAAATACTCTCTTTTCTCAGATGACTTACTTTCATTTAGAATAAATGTAGAAAGAGAGTGTTTCTTAGTTTGAAATATGAACCTTTTGTGAAGAGAGAGTAAGAATTATTCAATAATTATCTAGACCAGTGGTTCTCAAAGGGTGCGCCCTAAAACTTTTCCAAGTGAACCTTGCCGTATTCCAGAAAAATAAGTGTCTAGATATAAAAATATATATAAATATGGTTACGGTTTTTCTTATCAGTTTTCCCGTCCCAAGACAGTTTTCATTACCAACAACTAACATTTTTGGTTGCTTTTTTTAATTCTGCCTTCACATAAAAAGTCGCTAAACAACGATAATGCTTCAAAGAAAGTTTCCGAGGAACTAAGAGCGGTAACTTCTATGGTTGACTATCAGGAGCACTAACGTCTATGTGATTTTCGATGTTAAAAAAATTACATTGCAGCTTATCACACTTAGCAGTCTGTAAGTAGAAATCTAAGGAGTTGACCATCATAATATATAACTAAGAAGCGTTGGCTGGTTTTATTCTTGTTGTGTATATTTCTTATTTTGAAAGTGTTTGAAGTAAATGTTATGTACATATAACTAATTTTCAGATAAATATACTAAAATAAAATAAATTGATTTCTCAAAAAAGAAGCATGATGTTGAAGAATCCGATTTCGGATCGAAATTTAAGTGCAAGTACAAAAAAATAGCTGTAGTCTACTCTCAAATATAATGAAAATTATTTAAGCTTTGGTTTCACTTGGACCGGAAGGAAGGATCATCCTGTGCCGCTACGATCACTAGGTATTTGTAAAATGGCAAATGAATCATTATTTCTTAGTAAATTTAGTAAACATTTTAAAACAATGTTTTCACTCTAGGTTACCATTTAAATCTTTATGTATTTCCAAGAGATATTCGGAACAACAATCAAAAATGGAAAATTCTTTTAAAGGTAAAATGAGTGTTTCTGATAAAGCTTAAATTGATTCATATCAATCTCAGAAGTAATTTAATGAAACCAAATATATTAGGTAAGTCAGTTATGTTACCTGCACGTCAAAAATGATCATGATAATCCAAGAAATCTATCAGTAATAAAAATAAGAGTTTTTATCGAAAGATTCAGTTCCCAGGCGTATTGCAGAAATGATTTCTAATATGGAGAAGAAGTATATGCTCTAATAAATTTCCCTGTTCAATTTTTTTTGCTTTGTAAATTGATGTATAAATAGACATTACTATCAAGGCGCAATTCTTTGTAATCATCTGTTTTATTATGAAGACCAAAAAGTACATAATTTTCTCTTTAGCAGATAATAATAAATGTCCTTACAAACGGTGAGAGTATTTTCAACACTTTTTGAATAACTATCTTCAAAAATAGTAATAACATAGAAATTATGTATAGGCATTTGTAAAGAGGGAGCACTTTCTATGAAAGACTGTATTAAGAGTTTTACATCTTTTTAAAAACAAAATGAGAAGGTTATCGTAACTTGTTGCTTTCTTCATTGAGAAGCCTTGATAGCAAAAACAATGGGAGAAAAATTATGAGGATTTTAGATCAAGTTGTTCAGAGATGGCAAACTTTATTAAAACAAGGCATGTCAAATCGAAAAACTTTGTATCGTTATAAATTGACGACACAGGTGGCTTTTAAGCATTGATATGAGGTAGTTGTTGAAGAAAAAATCACTATGTGAGTACAAGTGTTGGGATAAGAACATCTTGCTTTTTTTTTTTGAAGAGATGAAATAAATATATTTTGTAACCTTCTTCGGTGGAAATTTTGAATTGCCATGCAAAAGTATTTGGCCAATATATTTTAGCAGCTCGATATATTGGATATTAGCACGCAAGTGAAAAAAGAAAATATTCTCAAATCCACTGATATAATGAAAACTTTACGGAACAAACTACAGATTTGGAAAAGGAAAGCTGTTCAAGGCAATTTGGAAATATTTCCATTGGTTAGTAATATTTGCATAAATGAAGTTTGCCAAATACTATTTGAACATTTAAAAGTTTGGAAGAAAACTGAATCCTTATTTTCCATCACTTTACACTAAACAAAATAACTGGCTTAGAAACTCATTCACGGAAACTTCAAATAATTTTGGTTTAACAATAACAGAAGAAGAAAAATTGGAAGCTGTTTCCACTGATCATTCATTCATGATTAAGTATAAGGAACTGTCTCTTGAAACCTTTGGAATTTCTATAAAAGAATATGGATCAATATCTGAAAACGTCTGAACATTTTATTACAATTCCCGACATCATATATTATGTGAATAAGGATTTGCTATCCTCTTCACACAATTAACTGTAATACGAGAAAACCTTCCATGTGTTGACGACAAAATAAAAGTTCTTTTAAATATATTCCCAAACATTGAAGAAATTGCTAAGACACACTAGACTCGTGTTTCTGATAAACATACGAATGAATAAACTTAAGATTCGTCTCATTTTATTTTAATATAGCATTTTTCTTTATGTAAGATTCGACTTAATAATTGAAATCTATTTCTGAGAAATTTGTATACAATATGCTTACAATTATTTATATGAATTTAAATGTGCTCCGACATTAAAAAATTTCATAACCACTGATCTGGGTAATGTGTTTGTGAATGATATTAATTTCCAAAATCGATGAATTGCTAATGCAATTTAAAATGAAAAAGTCCATACAACGAACTGAAATATCTTAATTAATTGCATCGTTGTAATATACAAGATATTTGTAATAACACTTAAAATAGATTTCTGTCATAAACCTAAATATATTACCACACATCTCAAAAAATAATTTATTTGAAAAGAAACAAAGAAATTTTAAAATTGTGATTGTTCCTTTTATTTTTGTGGCTCCTATAGCAGAGTGGATATAACTGCAATCTCACGAATTATATTGTTTTTGTTGGGTCGAGGGTTCATGTTCATTACATTACGTTCTGATGCCACGTAACGGGGTAATGCATGTCATATCTGCTGAGATTCCAAGTTCTCACGTGGCGTGGAATTTTGGAGAGGAGGGATAATATCTCAGAGGGCATTCTCACTTGACCATATTCAGAATTACGCGGCCCGTCGTCAATAGCCCTCGTGTTTATTTCTGAATGCGACGCTATTAAACAATCAGTCAATCTACCCTCTTAATTTTAACACATTATTTCTGTGATTTTGCTCCGTTCCATTGATTATACTTCTTCTAGTTATTCGAAACCCATTCTCCGAAACTTATGCAGATTTGTAGGGCTGAAATGGTTTTCGATATAAGCTTGTTTGCTGAATAATCGAAAGTGAACAAACAGAGGAGATAATAGTTGAATGAAGCAGCGTACAGGAATAGAGACAGTAGTGTTTATTAGTCGCTGATTTTTCATAAATCATATCTAAATTTAGAATATAAATTATTGTAGTTGTCACTTTCATCTTAATTGCCTTATTTTTATTAACTAATCATTTCCATTCACTTTCAAGGAGAAGCTTAATCTTGTTACTCCTCTCACGCTGAGATCTGCAAAAGTACTCAATAAATATAAGAATGACTAAGGTTCCCATGTGTAAGACATTTTAATTTCAAAAGCTTCCTGTTAGTTCTGTTTAATTTTTACTTTTCTCTTCAAACCTAGACGGTTATATTTGTTTAAACTCAATAAAGTGCATACAAAATATATGGTTTTTACGGAATTAAATTTCCCCTCCGACATTTATGAAAATGTTTTACATCTATTTTAGGGTCTAGTTTGTGAGTTTTCCGTTTTTTAAAAATATTTTTAAAATTCCAGGAGAAAATGTAATTCCGCAGAAACCTTTATTAAATTTTGTTCTTTCGGATGCACATTATTGCATTTAAATAGACACAGCAGTTATGTTTGTGGAGGAAAGTAGCACTCACGAATTCCAAATGGCAGGTAGAGCCTTAAGTTCGTTATCTGATTTCTTGTGAGTAGATGTTTGAACCTAGACATAACTATGCAGAAATTAATCAGGCGATTCCAAATGAACCTTATAAAATGACATGAAAACTAATATAATTCTGAACGCATGCATCAAAAAGACATTAATGATGATTAAAAACCTAAATGTTTTGAACTTTTAAATTTTTTATCAGTGTTCTAATGACTATTGAAAGTGATGCAACTTTTAAGATCATATTCTGAAAATGAAAGTTCAGTTTAAAATATACATTTTGTTTTTATTTTTATGTAATTAAGTTTTAAATTTATGAAATAATTTAATACAAAAAATAAAACGAAAATTAATTAAAGAAATAATGGTCTTAAGAATGAATAATGTCAAGATGTTCGAAATTTATAGAAAATGATGTAAATTGTATAGATAAATACTTTCTTTTCAAGTTATATACATAGCATTGATGTATTATATAATATCAACTGCCATAGAATACAATAGTCATTTATAATTAATATAGAATAACAAGATTTTTTTTCATTCACAGGAGCAACTCTTACGTGTTGTTGAGGAAGTGAAAAGCTCATTTGGGGTTTTTCTTCTACATGGGCTGGCTTCAAATTGATAGCTCAATAACTTCCCCTCGGTTATCGTTTGACTTGAAGGCCTCATGAGAGGGGAACTTTTTATACTTCTGAGTAAGTATTTTTCAAATTCTTTTTAGCCACTAGAGAGGCTATTGTTTTAGTCGTGGTGTCACTGACCATTTTTCAAAATAAAATTTCAAATACACGTGACTTCTTTATTTTCATTTCACAACAGGAATAATGATATTTAGCTTACAAGCATTCAGTTTAATAATTTACCGTTTAGTTTAATTTTAATTACATTTAGCTTAAAATATATCCAATTTATTAATTTATCGGTTGCTTTAAGATATCTAACTAGTTACGATAAGGTTTTTTTTTTAAATATTGCTGGAAATTTATTTTTAAACTCAATTTTTTGTTTAATTCTAGATAAACCCTTATAACACTAGTAAAAAAGATTTCTATCAATATATATGTTTTAAAAAATAGCAATTTTATGTTTCATTATGCCATTTTTTGTACATTGGGGAGTACATTGTAAAATAAATTATGATGCATAATATAAAATTCTCAAGAAGAATGTTACTCAAAACTTTTCTACTTATGTTTTTAAGTATTATCTTTGAACAATTTCCATTTACCATTGAATTATTGATCAAAGATTTATAAAATGCAAATGTTCTCAGCTTTCCCGTTTATAACTAAAAAAAACCCATAAAATGATAAATGTACCCTTTTCTTCATAATTTAAATTATGTGCTACAATACTAATCATTCTTGGAAAGTCTTAGGCAACTATCTGTAGAAAATTTTGAAATATCATTGCTTAGATGATGCAAAATACGATAAAATCTTTTTCAAAGGAAAAAGCATTTAAATATTTAAAATCAAAGGATTAAAAATTATACCATTAAAAATATCTAAAATATTTAAGGAAAACATCTATCACACAGTTGACCTGTTTTGGACGAATTATGCCCGAAACAGTCATTTTTCAGTTGTCCGTGTTCTGAAGGCGTACCAAATATGAAAATGCATTACGAACTTTTAAGTTTTTCTAGTAGTTATACAATATTTTCTATTTTGTTTCAATAGTACAGATATTTTAAACAAGTTTCTTTAATTTAAACTTTAGAGCATCGATACATGTAAAAAAAGTCTATTTGATAAAATTATCAAAAAGCAGTATATTTGATTGAAAAATATAAGCACAAAAGTTCCACCTAGAGAGCAAATTTGCTCTTCAGGAATTTCAGTCGGCTTTGGTGGTATAATATATATTTTGTTATTTTGAACAAATTGTATATCGACAATTTGTGGAATTAGAGCGAAGTGATCAAGATGAAGAAATTGTCCCTCATCTATACAGGACGGCTCGGAATCATCTATACATCTATAGAGGAAAGGGGATTTCCTGTATAGATATATCCTCATCTATTCAGGAAAGGGGCGGCTCGGACGCAGAAAACTCATTCATTTATATATTCTCTTCTTTCTTTTACAATTTAAAAACATATTTAATAATGTATTGCCATAGTACAGTAAAATTACAAACAGACAGTTCAAAACAGGTATGTTTAATATTTTTTTTCATGCCTTAAGATTTCTCTAAAAAACGAAGAGAAAAATACCAATTAAAATCTATTTCAAGTTCTATTTCTGTAGGAAAGATATATGGATTTAGGTTATATCATTTCAAGAAGGGTATTAAAAACTAATTCTTATAACTGCATTGCCTCAGGTAGCATTTTAGTCCAAATGAGTTTAAAATACACAATAGATCAATATCATGTTATTTAATTTTGCCGTGAGATTAATTACACACTGCTAGGCGAATATTCTCAAAATTTGATCAATAGGATGTTTAATTTTATGAAACATGTATCAATATCACAATTGTTTTTTAAAACAGTCCTTCATAAGGATGGAAATAATCTTATTATGGAAACAAATATAACATCCATCATTTCTTTGTGTAAATTGAGCTCGTTTGTTCAATTTATAATGGTAAAATTAACGTTAAATCAATATTATGTTTCATTATTTACTCTTAAGTGGTCTGCAAACAATTTATAAAAGTAGGCATTTCAGAGAAAGTTCGTCCTTCTATTTAATTTAATGTGATACATGCTGGGACTTAAAAAGAGTTAGTAAATTTACAGATACGATAATCTGTAAAGAGATGCTGTATTTTTCTTCAGATTTTACATAAGATAAAGTTAAATTGTGTTATAAAATGTATCCTTACTAAAAACATTATCTTATCTAAACAAGATACAATCATTATTGAATTTCTTGTCAAAATATTTCACGCCTTTCTCTTGTTTCCGAGATGTGTAAAATATCCTATAAGACATTTTTCCGTCAAAACTTTGAAAACTCTAATCGCCCGCATTAACTCTTGATGTTTTTATATGATCAAACTTGTTATTAGAAAAGTATAATTATCGATTATATATTTATATATAAGAATATAGGGAAATTTTTTTTCAATGAACATAACATTGAAAAATACTAGTTCATAAATTCTCTTTTTTTCATAAAAATTCATAAAAATTTACATGTTATTAATAATTATAAATGTTGCTCTAATCTTGATGAAAATGATGCTATTCAAAAGCTTATTAAAAAGTGCTATCTGTTATCATTACATAGATATATTTTTCAGGTTCTTAATATATCAAAGTGAAAAAAATATATCCTTGTTTCAAAACTGATGTTAAATGAGGGAGAAATTATAAGAAATAATTCTTGTCGGTACAACATTTTCCCATTTTTTGCCCTTAGAGTATTATAATTTTTATTTAGAAATTATTTTCATCAATAAAATGTCTTGTATTAAAATTGTTTCATTAACACGTGAAATATTCAATTACTATATAAAAAAAGAGAACTGCTTAATTAGAAGCATTGATATTAAGTAATATGTAACTAGTTTATGAACATCAAAGTATCTCAAATACATTCCCCATCAACCAATCTCCAAGGCTGCTTCACTACAATATATGACAGGAGAACCTTGCCTTGTGAAAGAACCACGATGTATGCAAATTACCTTTACTATATAAGAAAAAGTGTAGCGAATAGGATTGAGGAGATAGAGGAAATAGAGATAATACTAGGATATCTATTTTGACTTGAATAACGAAGCATGTATGATTCACACGGACCACGTAACTGGAAGTCTACTCGAGTCGGATTGAATGATTTGAAATCAAATTAACTAGATCAGTAGAATTTCGTATTATAAGATTTGATTAAAGACATGAATAGTCAACCTTTCTACATTATTTAATAATTTTAACATTCCTCATTGAAAGTCTGAATAAAGTTGTTAAAGATTTTTGGTTGATTTTTATTGTGTCACTATGGCTCTTAATTACTACGGTAATAACTCATTACGAAATAACTTAGATCAGGTGGATTCCGATCGTACTTTCAGATTATGGTGAACAATCTTACTTTCATTCTATGTCAGTTTTGAAACTTTTTCGTATTTTATTATTTTCAAAATTGTGATTTTTATTTATTTATTTACTAAAAAAATACATTGTAAAAGTTGAGAAATTTAATACTTTCATTTCACTATTATTACACAAAATTATATTACATTTAAGAAAAACATTATGAACAAATAAGAGTATTACCCCAAAGAGAACCAGCTACCAATAGTTTAGAAAATCTTTAATTGGCTTCTTTTGGGACGAAACGATATCAGTAATTCAATTGTGGGATCATATATATAACCTATTCATCTTAAGTTACTTTTACGATTTTTATCTTTATTTTAATTTTTATCCAAATTATTTAAACTTAATTCCTACAGAACTAACAGTTCAAAAGAAATGAAACTTAATTTCTATTGGAGTTACAATTACAAAATCACAAAGTACTCAGTAATATTTATGATAAACGTGTTTCTTTTAACTTTCATGTTATTAAGATTTTAATTATTGCATATTTTACAGTTTTTCAATTAATTTCTAAAAAAAAATATTCTACATCAAGAAAATTATGAGTACAAGAAATTATTTTAAAATTTTATTAATTTCAATTCTATACAACACCAATTTATATGTTACTTTTCTGTAGACAGATGAATAGCAATACTTAATTTTAATGCTTTTTCAGCATGACCAATATAGTAGGTATTTTTTTTAAGTTAAACAATATATTGCTGTTCTTTTTAATTTGTGACAAATGTTTCAATTTCCTTAATAATATTATCACTTCATAAATTAAAAGTTACTTTTTCTTTTTTACAAGTTTAATTATGTTTTTATGCAGTGTTTTGCTTCTTCCGTGTTTTTTATGGTATATCAGGGTTGCTTACTTGATGTTTGTTAATTATTTTTATAATGGAGATATAAAGATTGTTATCTAGTGAAAATGTTTAAAAGAAAATGTCGAACGTGTCGTCTCTAGTTCATTTTTTAGATTCATTTGCGTTAGATTTTTCAATTTTTAAACATTTTATACCTTTGATTTTCGTATTATTTTTAATATATTTTCTTTTAAATTATATTTTTTCTTCTGTAGTAAAATTTGTATATTCAGTTTAGTATAAATTGTACAAAGAAGCCGAATTCAAATCATAATTATGTACAACTAGAAATTTAAGATACAAATTTTTCTCTACGCAATTAGAAATTTAAAATTGACTCCGTGCATCAAAACTACGAATGCCCAAAACCCGAAGCAATAAAATCTTAAATTTTGTCTGGTAATTCGCAGAAACATTTGAGACTTTTTTTGCATTGTGTCTAAGATCCTATTCCCAGTTCATTGTCTAAACTTGAAAAAAAGCAGCAAATAAAAACAATTTTCGAATTCCTTAAAAAAAAGTAACACATATTTTTTCTAATATTCTGTAGGTTTTGAAGAGATATTTGTAGTACATAATTGTTCATTATTATTTATTTAAATAAATACAACAAATTTACTAAAATTGAAATTTTTATTTCACTTTCACTCTCCAACTCGAAAAATATGAGAAATTGTGAATTTGTAAGTAGAAATTGTAGTCATTATATTTTTCGTATATATATTTATATATATATATATATATATATATAGGACTCACATTCTCTTTTTACAGGACTTATTTTAACACGATCCATATAAATCTTAAGAAAATTTTCCATTAATTTCATTTTATAACTGCAGCATTGGAAACGAGGAAAGTAATGCGATTTCCATTTGTAAGAATTCACCGAATTTTATAACTTCAATATGGAATTTTGCCTTCTTTGTCTGTATTTTGAGTTTGATGTTCAAAGTGAAATATTTGTGACATTTGTTTCGTATTGACTAAACGTTGAATATATATCAAAACAAGTCTCAGAAAAAAATACTATTTGAACAAATACTTTCACATCCACACGAAGAACGATAAGAACAAGCCAGCCAACGGTACAAACTTTATTTTTTATTTAATCTACGTTTTTTTTATTTTATCTACCAAAGATTGGTGGGACATACATATTTATTAATTTTGAGTAAAAGTCAGTAAAGGATAAGTTATAGTTTTAAAACATATGTTTTGCTAATTATAACTGAAATATTTTTCGGTAGCCTGACATAATATTACATAATTTACCTATAGAACAAACGAAAAGTTATTGTATTATTTTTGCTTATTTCTTAAGACTCGGAACCAATCTTCTATTTTTCCAGAGATGCAATGTACTTTTTCACATGAATTCTTTTATACATATTCTCCTCGAACATATCTGTTACCGCTACAAGTAGTTAAAGTTCACTAAATTAACCACGACAGACCATTTAAACAAACAAACAATATTTATTTATTTCAAACTATATATGGACCAAGAGAATACGCACCTATATGCGAATCAATTACCGTTTCGTTTTACAACCGTTTGAATACTGAAAACTAACATCTTCCTCACATTCCAAGCGAGAGAAGCGCCACCTTGTGGCTTTACAATAAACCTCTCTGGTTTAATACAAAAGAAGACAGCGGATTGAACAGTATCTTTTATGAAAACAGGATTAGACCCATATATATATATAAAAGGAAAGAAGGGTAGCTAGAGTTTTACAGGTTTTTTTTAATGTTTACTGTTCTATTTAACAAAATTACAGTTGATTTAAATCATATAATTTAATACTTCTTATTTATAATGAGTCTGGAAAATTTCTTCCAGGACAAAATCTATACAGATGTTCATTTTGTTTTATAAGTTTTAAACGACTGTATTACTTTTGAAATTCGATAAATATTGTTAATTAAGAGTTAGCACGCTTTGTTTAAAAACTCTAATAAAAATACTATTTAGAAATAAAAACATTTCATGTAAATAATTATACTTTCTTCTATGATGTCACTAATAGTTACTCTTCTATTTCGGAATGAGAAAAACATTATTTGACTAATACATATCGACAAAACATTAGGTTATGATTATTTCGCAAAGCTTCAGAGCTGTTGAAAGTTGTTTTGACATTTCTTTTCAAAGTGGTTTCAAGCATAAGCTGCTGTTGAAAGTTTTAATTAAATCCTAAGAAGGCATCAAAGTGTCATACTACTTTTTATACTTTCAGAATAAAAGTTTATCTCAAATACAGAATTTATACAAATAATTGCAATTATTAAACTGGAAAGGTTTCATTTGACTGCTGTATAATTTAAGATTAAAAGAATAGTTCTTTAAATAGCTCTCATAAAAGTCAGTCTAGCATCGCATTATTTCAAATCACAAAAAGCACTTTTGATAAACCTCAGTTTTCTTTTAAATAATGTAGCTCATCAAAAATTCTCCTTCGAAGATTTTAAGTGATTTGAGATTAAACATAGATTAAATATTTTCTTCTGAAATATCTTTTTTAAAAAGTACTTAATATTTAAAAAAGGAAATGAAAGCTGATTCTCTTCTTAAAATCTGTTTTAATTAAATTAATATTCATAGCTTATCGTTTTGGTTTTAAATTCTTATTATTGTGGGATAAAATAAGTAGAGTGGAATTATGCAGGCGCTGAAACTAAAGTGAGCTTTTGTCATTACTCTTTATCATTTTCATTTTAATTTAGACATAAGCTTTTGGTTAAATAGAATAACTTTCAAAGTATTCTCGTTTTTCACTTCAAAACAAAGTGAAATATTAAATTAATATTTTGTATCATCAGTTGGAAAAGAATTGAATGAGAATTCAGTACTCACTAGTAAATAGTTTAGTTCATCTCGTTTGTTTTGATATGCTAAATTCTTTGTTGGTATATCTTATTTGTTTTAAAATCACATTAATTCAATTTATTGGAGTACATTCACCGAGTTGTTTAAGTACTTGGTTGAATAAAATTCAGCTGTATTTTAAAGAAAAATAATTTTTAATCTTAACTTATTTAACCACATTCGATGGGGATTTATAAGGAAAAATATGTGTTCAAATACTGCTTAGTTAAACACATTACAAAAGATTATATAACACAAATAACAAAAGCAATTTATTCTCTCATAAATTTTAAATATTTTCTTGCTGATTCCCTCTTTTATACTTCATTTCCAAATATCAGATAACGATTGTTCGATATCTAAGGAATAATTATTTTACATATATTTTTATTTATATACATCACAATATTCAATATTAATGATTATTGCTCTTTGTGTAAAAATCAATAAATTTAAAAAATTACTTCTAAAATTTAGCGGAAATTTTGGTATATAAAGAACAACGAAATGAATGTTATAATTTCAGTTTAATTAGGAAAAGTATTTAAATATTAACAAACTAACACAGATATAATTTGTGAGCTAATTATCTAATTTTATTAAATGAAATCCAGACTCTGATTCTTATTTAATAATTTTGAATGTTTGGCTTATAATTTTGTATCTTAATATGTTCTTTTATTGAACATATTCTGATATTAAAAACATTTTGAAATTTTCTTATTAAATATATATTTAGACTAATTCTTTTAAAGGAAATCTACTGTTTAAAAATAGGAATTATGTATATAAATGATCTAATAAACTTTGATAGATCTATTAAAATTTGATAATATAAGACATATCCAAAGGATATTCAAATGTTAATAATTAGACTGATAAAAAAGAGAATATTTATCCGAAGTAAAAAAGCTTCCTTATATTTATTGAAAAGAACAATCAAATTAAGCATCGCTTTTGTTTACCACACGAATTTTACGCTTCAAGGTAACTTTGTCAGAATTTTCTGACTTAATTCTAAGGTTATGTGAGTTAAAAATGGGTTTTTGCTTTTTGAAGTAAAATCCTGATGAGAAAATAATACAAATTTCTTTAATTGAGAGAGTGAATGTCGAAGAACAATTTTCCGTAAGAATCATCTGGCACTCACAAGCCAGATGCCATTACAATAATCTAATTAATCCTAAATAAAGTTGGCACGACAGCTTGAATGACTTGAAACGTTTCTCCCTGGATCCTGGTGTTCTGTTTTATATGTTATTATTGACTACTCTTAAACTGCATCCATTTTAATCGCAGAGTTTCAAATCTTTATTTTGTAATTGTCTTGCACAAAACAATTATTACACCAAAGTCTTATCCATATTAGTTGACAAAAATATTATAACAGTTCACTATATTTTAAGTATAGTGAGAAAAAATAAGTGTAGTTTTTTTTAAACTTAAATTACAAATATTTGTAGCAAAATTAATTTATAAAACTATAATTATTCTAAACTTAATTGAGAAATTTTGTTATTTTTTGTTATTTACTTAAAATGAAAAGAATATATTTTCTGAATCCATAGAAGTGTTTATATATGACTGGCTTAAGAAATAAACTGCTGTTTGTAGAAAATGCAACACCATGAAGGAATCATCAGAATCAAATGAAATTCGCAGCAAATGTCAATTATAGGATATTATGCAAATTAATAAAGTTTCAGAGCCATCGCGCGTGCGCGGCGCGCGCAGCGCCCTCTGAATTGATGCTGAAAGCGTATAAATAAAGTGCTGTAGCGGGACGTTGAAAAAAGTCTATGATTATTTGTTAGTGGCAAACGTTTAGTGAGACCTGAGTATGCCTCCACGACGGAAGAATAAGAAATTCAAGCAACTTACGGAGTTTGAACGAGGGAGGATAATCGGCCTTCGAGAAGGAGGATTTTCCTATCGCGCAATAGCAGCTCGTATGCAGCGGAACAGTTCCACAGTGATGCGAGTTTGGAAGCAGTGGACCGACGAGCACCGAACAACTCGAAAAACAGGCACTGGACGACAGAAGGTGACGTCAGAGCGCGATGATCGACACCTGCTCCGCATGGCGGTGAATGATCGCACAGCTTCCTCCAGGCAGCTGGCAGCACGTTGGTCTACTGCTACAGGTGTACAATTGTCGGCTTCGTCAATTCGTCGTCGTCTGCTGCGCCGTGGATTGCGTGCAAGGGTGCCTTTATACAGGATTCCCCTCACGGCGAATCATCGACGGCTGCGTCGGCAGTGGGCTCTTGAGCACAGAGACAGGCGAGCTGATTGGCACCAAGTTGTCTTTTCAGATGAATCACGCTTCAATTTGTGGACCCATGATGGCCGTGTTCGTGTTAGACGTTATGCCGGTCAACGCTGCCTTCCTGAGTGTATTATTGAACGACATAGTGGTCGAACACCCGGAGTTATGGTCTGGGGTGCGATTTCGTATCATGGACGATCCAATTTGATACGAATTGAGGGTAATCTCAATAGCAACAGGTACGTCCGTGAAGTGCTACAGCCCGAAGTCGTTCCTTTCCTTCAAGGCATCCCTGGAGCTATCTTTCAGCAGGATAATGCACGCCCACATGTTGCGCGGACTGTTCAAGACTTCTGTTCAGCACAACGCATGCAACTTCTTCCTTGGCCTGCTTATTCACCGGATATGTCGCCTATTGAGCACGTGTGGGATACGGTTGGTCGGCGTCTCGCTCGTGATCCGCGTCCTGCAGTTTCCAAAGACGAACTTTGGTTGCGCATACAAGCGATATGGAATTCTCTTCCTCAAGCAGATATTCAGCATCTGTTTGACTCCATGCCACGTCGTATAGCAGCACTTATTGCAGCGCATGGTGGCTGCACCAAATACTGATTTCGGACGCTTAATTTGTTTCTTTTGTTTTGAAAATTTCATCATTTATTTGTATCAGTACAAGTCGTTTCTGCATTAAATTTCATTTGATTCTGATGATTCTTTCATGGTGTTGCATTTTCTACAAACAGCAGTATATGTTTGATTTCATATTGGAATTTCATTTAATGTATTTATAATATAATAAGTTCCTAATACTAATTAAATTATTTGTTATTTTTATTGTAAAACAAGACTCTAACTAACGATCAATAGAGATAGTAAATAATGCTCAAATATTTGTCCCAAAATAATTTATCAACGACGTCTTCAAGGGTCATAATATTTCGAAGAGTTGCGATACCCATTTGAAATGTATGACGAGTAGAAACGTGTTAAAATTTTGTAAAAAATATTTTGAATAATTTTTTTAAAATTTTTATTTAATTTAAGGCAGTAATTTTTATGAATTTTTTTTTTCATGATAAATAAAATTAAACAAACAATTTTAAATTCCTAAACAAATTTCAAAACTTATAAACTATCCAAAATTTTAAGAAAACACAAATTTGCATGATTGATACTGGACAAAATTGTTCAGAAATTTGTCAAAAAAGCCATGGGTGTTCCAAACAAAGCCTTCCTTCTTTTCAATTACTGAATCGTAAAGAAAATTCTATCATCCCTGATGAATAGGGATGTATAATTTGTAACTTTTGATAACTTATGTAAATCAAAAGTTACATAAATTATTTTTGTTTTAATCACGGTGACAAGATTATTAATGAAAATATAAGTATTATTAAATGAATTTAAGATAATTTTCAGAAAGTAAAATACTTTGAAAGGATTCGAATATTAAAGTTGTGACTTTGAACTATTCGTGATTTTCTCTTCACTAACCTAGGGGACTTGGCAGCCATTTGAATTGCATAAAATTACAATTTCTTCTCAACCAAAATGAAACACGAAGAGATAAATTAGATGAAGATAAAAGTTGAATTACATAATGTGATAGATAAACGAAATAGAAATGAAAAGAAAATTGAGATAATGGATTATTGCAGGTGGTTATCAGCTTACAAAAAGAGAAGAAAAGAAGTTTTTACTTGTCATTTTGGACTTTGTCATGTGATCAGTCAATTGTCCTATTACTCTCTTGGACCTTATTGATTCCCTTCGCTCCACTGAATAATCAAACCTGCTTAGCTCATCACTGGATGACCAGAATAATAACACTTCTCATTACTCAACTCAGCAGAGTTTTCTCTACAGTCGTTTCCTGAATACATGAATCGTACTTTCATTATTCCAAGAAGATACTGATAGTTATTCATTATTACAATGTTCTATTAATTTTGCTCTTCTTCGTACAAACTTCAAATTTGGCTCTTGCGCCATAATTATATTCTTATTTCATAATTCCTTATTAAATGACGGATAAATGATATTTTAGGTATTACAATGTCCTGAATCACTTACAAATTTCTCACATCAGTCAATTGGCTAAAATATCTATCTCATAAATCTTCAAATTCGTTAGTGATTCACTAAGTAGTTTGGCTTCATCTGACGTATCTTCAATTAGAATGTAGTAATAATTGTCTGTTAGACTGAAAAATGTCGGTAGAATTGTTAAGCGAAAAAAGACGTTGCAAAAGTATTATATGAATTTTTATGAAACAGAGGAATCAAAGAATATTATTTAACCTAAATTATACAAAAATATAAAAAGCCGTAGAATAAAAAAAAAACATAATCTTTAAAAAAAAATGACGGTCAGGTTTTAAAATTTCCTGAGATTAAATATAAAAGCCTCATAAGAGGTGAGAATATTTAATAACGAGACTGACGCTGCTTCAGAAGTGCGCATGTGCCAAACGCTAAGTATTACAATCCGTATAGCCGTAGCCATCGTTCGCATTAGAGATATTTTTTGTTTCGCCGGAAAAATTATTAAAAATGACAGTAGAGCAACGAATTGTAGCAACTTTTCACTGGAAACTTGAAAAAACCTCTATTAAAACTTATAATTTATTGAAAGTAGGGTATGTAAATGATTGTTATCGCTTGCAGTGTTTTTAAGAGGTTTAAGCATTTTCAAGATAGCCGAGAAGACTTTGAAGATGATTCATGGGCGGATTGCCCTAACACGTCAAAAACCGATGACAATATCGAAAAAATCGGGTCGTCTGGTTCGATCTGACCACCAGTTCAGTATTCGTGCGATTGCTGAGACTGTAGTAATTCACAAAGAATCGGTACGGCAAATTTTACATAACATTTTTGACATTCAAAAATTTGTATGCTAAAATGGTGTCTAAAATTATCACATTTGAACAACAAGAAACTCGCAAAAATGTTTGTATTGACACTTTGAATACCATTGAAAATGATCCATACTTATTGGAAAGGATAGTAACGTGGGACAAATCGCTTTTTTTTTTATTATTATTATTTACGATCCTGAAACGAAGCGCCAATTCATGCTTTGGAAGAGCCCATCTTCAACGATAAACAAAAAAGTTCGGATGAGCAAATCAAAATTCAGATCAATGATGGTCGGGTTTTTTCTCGATGCTCATGGGATTGTGTACCTTCACTGGGTATCTGAGGGTCGAGCGTTTAATCAAGAAAACTACCTTCACATTCTTACAAACTCCGTGAAAGAATAAAGGGGAAACGACTCGAATTATTGAAGAACAAGTCATTCCGCTTAGGCTGTCAAGAGATTTCTAGCCAAGTACAGTATCCCAGTGTTAGACCATTCACCTTATTCACCGGATCTTGAGCTATGCGACTTCTATTTGTTTTCTAAGGTGAAATCCGTATTAAAAGGGACAAGATTTAAGTCCGACGAATCTGTGAAAGAGAAAGCGGCGCGCGTCCTAAAGAAGTTGACAGAAGAAGACTTCCAGCGCTGTTACCAATAATGGAAAATTCGATGGAGCGTTGTAGGGATAGATGGGTATATATTGCAGGTGATGATAAGTATATACGTAAGCAATCTAAATAATTTTTTACAGTGTCAGTCTCATTATTCACTAGCCACACTTTGTAGGTGACGTATCTTAAGAAATATCTGGTTTTAAATAAAAATTCCAAATAGGAAATCCTCCTTTTTTAAAAAAAAAAAAAAAAAATCCGAACATGACCAAAAAACACAGAATATTTGAATTTTTGTCACATTCTTCTAATGTGCAAGCAAATTTTCACCAAAAAATAATCCATGAAATACTAGATTTTGAATCGATAAACTTAAATATGAATCGTTTTCAAAAGTGGGACATATTGTACAAACTTTACATGGTATAATATGAGGAAACTGAGCCTCATTTTGTAAGAGAAAAGCATAATATTTAAAATTTAATATTCTAATATATCTGAGGTTAGTAACTTATGGACTGCTTAAAATATTGAATATAATTATTTGTACATTTTCAAGCCGATTTAAATACTTCTTACCGTCTCCAAAATTTAGGAAAAAAGGTTTTTGTATATGATATAATGAGTCTTTGCTTTTTAAGATCTAATCTTTGAAACATTTCAACTTTACTCTATTAAACACTTTTATGTCGTGTTAGAAAATAGTGGACTATATGAATTTTCTATTTAAAAATTGCTTTAGTTTAATAACTTAATAAATCGATTTGCCATCGCATACATTTTCATATTGCTGTATTGGAGATGATAATGTTCCACTTTATTGTTCCTAATAAGACATGCAAGCTTCTACCTTTCATGAAAATGAAAATATTTTAGCAATAAAAGAAAAAAAAGCAGTTATACTTATATATATAATTAAAAAAATTCATTTAAATTAAGCTATTAATTACTCCTATAAAATATCTAACATAAATGTAATTTTTTTTATCTTATACTATTGCTCTTTAAATTTCTTCATGCAAATCCTCAAACCACTCATATTAAGTTTTGAGCTCCTGAGCATAAGTATAATAAACAATGTTCTATCTCCTCTAAAACAATAGTCAACCTGGGGATTAAAGTCCGAAAGGGTTATACATCCCAATAATTTATTTTCCGCATCCACATGCGTCATTCCTCCTCCACGGATGTTTCTTCAGTCGTTGAACCAGCAACGGGTGTAGATTCTTATGATGGCCTTTTTTTTGTTTCACCTGGTAAACTTAACACTTGCTCCCCGTAACACTTGCACTTGCTCCACCAAAAAAAGGACGAAACTCACTTTAGCAACCTCCGCCTTTATTTCCATTTAGTGTATCGTATTTTTAGCTAGTATGTAATGTATTTTACACAAAGAATGAATGAAAATAATGCTTAATATGTTACAGCAAAGCATTTGACTTATATCTCAAAATTTATGGATGTCAGAAACTCAAATTCTGCATGAATTGATAAATTGAAATTTCTATATTTTCAAATTGTATGGATTTTCACCTTTCCAAAAATACCTTATTTTAATCTCTACGATTATTAGAAGTTGCACGAAAACCTAGTTTTAAATTACCATTAATTAATTAAATTACTTAAGCCCGTTAAAAGGCGAAAAATGTAAACAAGTGTTTCATTTTTAGTTTGTAATTAAATGTGGGATTTGACGCTTGAAAACATTTTGAGAGAACAAAAGCTTTAAAATGGAAAGCCTTTGTCTGAAAAAAAAACAGGTTGACAGAGACAATAATTCATCATTTGGAAACATATTACGGTTCAGTCAAACGAAAAAATTTGTCTAGTGTAAAGGCTATGCGACAAGTCGTATGGGCAATATTTTTATTCAAATTTTCAACTGATGAAAAACCTTAGCATGAATTTTGCCAATCAGATGTAGATACATGGTGTCAATTAAAAATGACGGAATTGCATGGGGAAATTTGCCATCATAAAATCAGTGTACCTGTTGCTGTTGTGGAGGCTATGAAACTCACTTTTAGAGATCTATCAAATACAGAATTATTGAAGAAATGTTTCCAAGGCTGTACCCAAAACCCAAGTATGAGAGAGAGGGATGTGATATGGTTTCTGATTTCAAAGAAAACATTCGTGCTGATAGAAGTCCTTTCTCTAGGTACATATGATACTACCTTTAACATAAGCAACGATTCAAAATTACAAATTTTGGAAAACTTGAACAATGAGGAAGGTGATTATGTGAAACAGGCAATGAAACGTTTCGACACAGGTTGTGAAAATCAAGATACTCCTGCTGACAAAAAAACCTAGAATGTTTGGGAAGAAAAAAAGATTGTAAAGGAAAAAAGAGGATCATGAAATTGTTTAAACAAACATGGATAATTTAGAATATAGAGTAGAAATGTTTTGTGTATGGTAGGAAACAATTTTTACGTAAAAATTCGTTTTACTCAAAATGTGAATTTTTCATGCGCGATATGCCTTTTCTAATTCATAGGTGTGTAATTTTTGTATAACATGTTCATAATACTTGCTAATATATAATGAAATGAGTTTTTTTCTAACAAGCTCAAAAAAGTATTTTTTACCGAATTTTTTGTATGAAAAAAGAATCAAATTTCACGATGTCTGGTATCAATAAAAATTTCAAAATTAGATAAAAGCTCGTTTCAATATAATGTAAAAAATACATTTTACTTGTATAAAAAATTTCATACTTGAATCTATAAAAGTGTTTGAGATAAGGTACATCGAAAATGGCCAATTTAACTCTATCGGTATAGGAGGCTCCGACTTTCCTTAAGAAAGACAAAATAATTTATAATATACTAATTTCTTCAAAAAGTTTACGACCAGGGATTAATAATTTAGGGGAAAAGGGAATAAATGAAACAGCTTTAATTATTTAATTATGCTTGTTTCAGAATTAATACGGCATCCGTCAGTGAAATTTCTTTTTCTAGAATATTAATTAGAAAAAAGGTTTTATAAATTGCTTTGATGTAATTCATTAAAGATATGTTAACATTAATTTCAATTATTTAAACGCCTTTCCTCTGTAACTTGTTTTTCTTTTGATTAACATATGATGTTTGTTCCCTATGCGTATTAGATTGAACCGCGCAAATTAGAAAACTTTCAGCAAACATTTCGATTAATTATGTCAGTTAGAAACTATTTTCAATAGAAGACTATCAATTTAAAAAAAAAAAAAGAAGTTAGTAATTTTGGAAACGAAACAGAAAACTACTCTTGCAAATACAAATGTAAAATAAAGAAAAAAATACATTTTTGGAATGACTTTTTAAAAATAAATATTCATTTTTAAATATATTTAACAAAGGAAATTAAATATTTGATAGTACACAATTTAACAAAAAAATTAGATACATGAATATATAATATTAAAATGAATAATTATTATTTAATAAATGATATTAACAGACATTAGTGATGCAATTTCAGACAAAATTATCCGCAAGAATATATTTATGGTGTGTGTGTGTGTGTGTTTTAAATGGGGCTTCTTTTTCACTTTGAATTGAAGTTTGTTTGCATTTTTTACATTGGATAGAAGTCAAAATAAACGAATGAGTGAATGAAAATAGTAAAAATGTGTGAAAAAACGTTTGTATTTCTTATATTGGGAAAAAAATTCTACCAAATGAAGATACTAACCATCTGAATTTATTAATTCCTATAATAGCCTATAATTTCTAAATTTCAGTAAGAATCATTTGAATATATAGTTTACATATCTAATACGAAATATAATTATATCAAATTACACACTACTTGGACATTACAAAGGAACAACCAATTTTTGACAAGAGCTCAATTGATTGAGATATATCATAGAAAGAGTAACAAATTATTATAGAAAGAATAGCGGAAAAAAAAATTTGTTGTTGTCGAACAGCATAAAAAGTCTGTGCAATTCATAGCTCAAGGATGTAATTATTTATATAAAATAATTACATTCCAGTATATTTTTTTTTGAAAACTGTAACAGATGAATATATATATCAAATCTGTTAGTAATATATCAGATATATTTTTATCATTCTGTCTCAATATCTAGACAAGTTATTGATTATTAAATATTTTATTTCTTAGAATATCCGAAACAATTCGTGAAAAAGAATGCTCTCAAATAGTTTAAAAGTCTCTGTCTGCGAGTGCTAATAATTTCCATAACATATCAAAGAATTTGCTTACCGGAATACGATGCGAGTTCCTCCTAAAATTGCTTCGGCAGCGCTGAGTTCTTATTGCACATTTACACGCCAGAATAATTCCGCCCAAAATGCACCAATATCTTTCTTATTATCTTAACCTTATTATTATTCTTACTTTCTAACTTTCTGTCTCTCTCTTCTCTCTCAGCACTTCAATTTATATAAGAACTATTCCTTGCATAATTAGATTGGTTTGATTTGGTTTGTTAACGTCACACTAGAAGCAACATGAGGGCAAATAGCAACGAAACTCGTTCGTAATTTTGAACTCCGGTCAAGTGACGAGGACGACATCTGAGCTAGAATCACCCTCTTTTAACTTTCATACCACGCCAATAGTAGAACTTTAAGTCCCGACAGATTTAACGTGGAATCAGCCCATGATACACAGTGAGTCTTTAGTGGCATCAAAGCTCAAACCCACGACTCGACTAAAAGTACCTGCCGCGACCATGACCACTAGGCTACCTCGTCCACTCCAATATCAGGGAAAGAGATCACTGGGGTGGTTATGGCGTACTTGTATGCGGAGGCACTTTGATGAACGCACGGACGAAGCTCCACGTTTTTGGCAGTTTTGGCTCAGTAACCGGAGATTGTTACTATGAAGAATTTATTCTCCGACATTCGTTTCTTGTCATAGGTCCCGACAATGTTTTTATGGATGACGATGTACAAGCATACAGAGCTCATGCTATTGAGGAGCTCCTGAAAAGTAAATATATTTATAGACTAATTTACACACATGAATCGAGATTTCCTGGAAAGTGGAATGTTCCAGTTTGAATTATTTTTTCAAGATATTGCGGTCAGTGGGATTAATTGTACGTTCAACCATTATGCATGTCAAATTTCATGAGTTATAAAGCTTTTCATTTGTGTAAGTGATTTTTAATAACTAAAAATAACGTCGAAAAAATATAAATGTAAGCGAAAGATTTAATACGGTCCAGGAAAAATTTAATGTTACAGAACGATTTCAAAATGTGGCAAGATAAGCAGACATTTCCAGAGACTTTAATCTACCTGCGTTTACAGTACGTAGGTGGGTAAAAAACGAGAATAAGTTTCATCAGTTGGGAGACAAAGTTGACAATGACAAAAAAAAAAGTCAGAAAAGAAAGGCTAGGACATTGGGAAAAACGAATCTTGACAAATGTCTGTTTGAGTTTTTGATTTTTCGCTCAATTTATATTAACACTATAACTCAGAGTTCCCATAACTCGCGGTTTAGTAACTAATGACCTTAACTACCGCGAATTAACTGCTAGATTATATATTTCTTTGAAAAGTCTACCGATTTATTTGCTAAGTGTCGCTCTTTAAGCAACAATAGTGCTAATGCAGGTGCAGCTTTATATTTTTGAAACGCAACGAAGTGACGAGGACGACATTGCGTTGGCACCCCGAAAACCAGTAGTTGTATCAATAAGGACTTTGAACCTCGACAGATCTGTCATGTATCAACCGTTGTTTAATGGTTTTTAAAAATACCATTGAAGTATACTACTCTTTCGATTGATTATGAGTCTGCAACTGCATAAATCTGACAATAGAATCTGTTATGAGAATTCAAAATAGCAACATATAAGCGTTATATGAAACAAGATAAAATTTTTATAACAAATACCGTTTCTCCCAAAATGAAATATAAACGTACTTTTTTTCAAAGTTATTTCAAACTCCCTTGTTTATGGATTACGTGATACGTATTTTAAACTAACCTAAACTAGACACATTTAGTTTTTGAATTCCAAATTTATTGCAAAAATACGAATAGTTTCAAGACATTCAAAGCATATAATGTTTATAAAAATAGAGTATAACAACCGAAATTGCGAAACAAATTGACTTTCCATGTTTCTTAAGTTATTCGAATAAAATAGAACATTTCAAAAAATTTGTTTCTTATCGATTCATCCATTTGCCTTATCCATTCATCCAATATTAAGTCATAATTTGAAAGCAAAGACCAGTTGAATAATTTTAGAAGACTTAAGGAAAAGGCTTATTTCATTCATGTGCACCGCGTAACACGGCCATTATATGCAAAAACTCTTATTTGCCAGAAAATTCCCTCCGTAAGTTGTTACTTTTGGCGCAATATATTATGTTTTTCTCGCTTCGTGGATGTTTGTGAAAACTTTTAGGAAACATCCACGAGGAAAGAAGCTTGTTATTTCCTTCTCATCTTCTAGATATTTGCAAGTTCTTTAGATAGCATCCTATTCTTTTGATATTTTTTATTTGGATGGAATGTACATTTTCTAATGTTAAAGTATAATGATACAAAAATTATGGTCTTGCTTAATAGAAGGGCAAGTTCAGTAAATGAATTCAAAGCATAATACTTGTTCAAAATAGGATGGAAATCCTAAGCTTCTGTTTTTATATCCTTAAATTCAAAACAGACTGCTTTCAAATATTATTATCACTAAAATTTTAGATTTGCTTAAAAATTCTTAATAAGTCAAGAGGTGTTTTTATCAGGCAGTTCACAAATGATTTCGCAAGGTCTTTCTTTAGCAAGTAAAGGAAGCATGGACAACTCTAAAAATTTGTTTTTCGCGATCCTAAAAATATTCACTTCATGTTTAGTTTTAGGAAAAAATAGGAATTTCATTTATATTTGATAACAGAAGAGAGAAAAATGTTAAAAATATATTATAATTCATATTAATTCAAAAAGTATTAATTGGTGTTGAACTTTAACGTAAATATACTCATGCCATAAATTAAGGATAATGCCTGCTTCGGCAAATAAATGTTGAAAATAAAAAAGTGCCTATTTATTAAACAAAAGATAAATAACAAAAAAAAAAGATGGTGCGTGTATGATAGCATTCATAAAAAAAACTACGATTTTTGCTTCCTGGAGTAATTACTTAAAATATTATCTTTAAAAAACTTACCATTACATGGTTGGTATGATAGAAAATATCTTGTATGTCTCCTAGACTATGAAATTAAGTCCGTACAGCGACTAGGCATGCTGAGTATCAAATTGACGAACTGATCTAGGGGAAGATTACTCCCCTCAGCAAGCATTGATCTCCGAAGTTCCAGTACACATGCAGGAGGTGGTTGATGGACTGAAACTCCTTGGTCAAGCATGTCCCACACATGCTCTATCGAATCCAAGTCCGGTGAGAATGCTGGATCTTCTATACGTTGGTATCCTCTGATTGAAGGCATTCGTTTACAGTGTTTGTATGATGAGGACGGGCGTTGTTATCCATAATTCCACCCCAAACAAGCATTCCTGAACTACCTTATAATCCCATTCAATGATGTTGACTTGATGGTAGAAGATACCTGGTGTTTTCTAATGAAAGTACGACGTGAATTTGACTGCAAGCTAAACCTGGACTCATCGGAAAACATCCCACAAGCCCACTGTGACGATGTTCACATTGCATGTTCTATACTCCAGGCTAACCGCTGGCGAACAGTGAGTTGCAGTGAAGGGAACACATCTAACAGATATATGAGCATATAGAACAACAAGTTCCAATCTTCAATAAACTGTTTACCTTGAAACTGTTGTGCCCGTGACTGAAGATAGCTGACGAAAAAGGTCTGATACTGCGCTCAGCTTGCTTCTATTTACAGTTTCGACCAAATACCAGTAGTCATTCGACGTTGTAACTCAGACGTGACTTGTGCTGTAAAGTCTTCTGACATTTCCGTTACATTGTTGTCTTCGCCAAAACCTAAAGACGATACTTTGGGTGATTACAAGTTCCTGAGTACGCCGCATTTCAGGCAGCCGATAATTATATAACGTAAAAAGTCATCCACATACGTCTATCGTGCCATAACTATTTGGTTGTGGCACTGAGAGGGGCTTACAGAACGCCTTAGAGCAATTTTACTTCATTGCTATCATTTTTATGTACATCTCTCTTACAATCACGTCATTGTGACCTGCTATCGGTGTCCTTTGATGGGCTCCTGTAATTTTCATATTATTCTTGAAGATATGTGTGATAATTGTACAAGTGAAATTTTTATTTCAGAGTTCGATTTTTGCTTAGTTTAATTTGATTCTCTGTAAATTTTACATTGAATAAATCTTATTTGTATTTATATTTTTCAATATATATATACAACAGAGACAAAAAAAAGTTAGATTATTCAGTTCACTCTAATAGCAGAGATGGAAACGGGAGATCACCGAAATAATTTTGTTAAGTCAACAATTGTAGAGGCTTGTGAGGAACTAATAACATGCTCCACTCTACAGATATATGTATATATAAGTGTGTGTGTAATCTACACATTTTTTTACTACTCTACGTTTTGTAATTGTAGAAACTCTTATAACTTTTACGTTAAATTATAAGATAATTTTCGCATCCAGTCATTTTGACTAACTTAAACACTTGACTAACACCACCAAGAATCTCTAGAATTCTGTAATGTAATGTCCCATATTATTTCTATTAAGAAGATAGAAGTAATTGAATGGCCTCATTGTATTCAGAATACTTCCTGTAATATATCTTAATATAACTGTAAGCGCAGACAACATGTTAAATCCTACAGTTGTCTTGAAGTCGCATGATCGACATTAATACAGATGTTTTCCGAGTAAAAGAATTTACAATTATTCTAAAAAGCCCTTGTCTATTGAAAACATTTACAACAATACATCGTATGATGCAATATTTGAAAGTTTCACTTTTTACAAGTTATATATATAACTTGTTGATATAAATTTACTGAAAGTTGTGGAGAAAGCAGAATCCCTTTTCATACTAAGAGCATTAAGTTCTGGAAAAAAATAACTCGGCATCATTAAAGCTAGAATTAAAAACAAACCTCACGATCAAAAGATTGCCATAGGAAAAACTTCCACTAATGAAAAAACAACTCTGCTCAAAACTATTCAATTCAACTAAATAAACATTTCATTCGAATGAGATGGCAATTAGGTATTACTTCTTAAGCAAAAACCGTCAATCTAAAAATAAATTTGATTGATTATCTGTTTTCACGCAGAAAATGTGACCCTCATTTGTTTTCATTTCCGCCTAATTACGGAATTGTACAACCATCAGTAAAAGAATTTCAATATCGCAAAATCAATTTACAAACTTTCAAAATTGATTTCAAGAACATTAGGGAGTAATTTAAAACAAATATCAATTTTATTTTTTTTAATCATTGAACTCATATCAAAAGACATTCGAATGCAGAAGCTATAATTCATGGATCACACATTTATTTTAATGAAAAAAAGTAAGTGAAATTCCTAAGAACACATTATAGCATCCTGTATAAAATGAGATTATAATAATAAAGATTCCTTCTTGAAAAAATAACTTAAACTTTTCCCATTTTTTTATGTAAGCTGCTCGTTTTTATATATTGGGAGAAGCTGTTTTTTAAAGATATTTTAAATTTAGTAGAAAAACCTTATTTTACTCAAAATCTAATAAAAGTAGTTTAACCATTGTCTGATGTTTTAAAGAGCCAAAAATTCACCATTTTTAAAAATTATATTCTATAATTTAAAAACTTTACTACCTATTATAATACTTACGGAAGCTGTTCATTGTAACTGGCATCAGATGGCGGAAGACACGAGAAAGTTAAACACTTAATATTTGATTGCATTACAAAATTAATAATACTCTGTTTCCCCCATTGTTTTTCATTCGCTTTATTTTCAAATTTGTGTCGAAAATTTATATCCTTTATTAAAGAAATTATTTGTAATTTTTCACATGCATTTATATTTATGTATTTTTATGTTTTTCAATCATCAAGAAATGTATTCAAAATATTTCTTAAAGTAAGCTTTTTTTCAAGAAGTGCTAAAGCCATTTGCATAAACGGATTCGATGATCTCAAACATCCATTGATTATATAGTGCGCAATATTTTTTTAAAAAAAGGTTTTTTTTTAATTCTTGATGACAGAATTTATCCAATTAACTTCTCTAATTTGTTCTACCAGAGAGAGGGAAAATATTTTAGAAAAATCTTAAGCTTCACAGGAATATTTCAAGAATATAAAAATGAATGTTACAAAAACATCAAAGTCTGTTAAACATTTAATTATGCTGTGTTTTAAAAGTGGTAAAAGTACTCTAAGAACACTTGTATATTAATTAAAAAAATATTACAAGACTTTTTGATATTGCAAAATGATGAAAACCAATGGAATTATAGAATCTCTATATTAAAATCGGGATTACGTTTCACTACTCACATGTAAATGAAACAAAGCTTTTGCGATTAACATAGAAGAATAATTAAAAATTTATTCTTCAAAGTATATAATGATATTCTCATACACACGCAGATATTTTGACCAAAGTAGCGGAAGTAAAATTTTCACTTATAGCATTTTTCTTATTTAATAAGATAGCCATAAGATTACTGACATTTATCGAAATTATACTAAATCGAGATTTATTTTTACCATAATTCGAGTTATGTGATAGTTCAAAAAGAAACCAAATTTGTTGCATTTTAATTCAATGGACAAATTACCCTGGAGGGAAAAAAAAAAAGCACAGAGCGAAGCGTTAAGTCTCAAAACTAGGAATGAATATCAAAGGAACAACCTATTCTTTTGCCGGAATGCATCCAAAAGAGTGAGAACATTCTGCTCAACAATCCGTTGAAATATGTTTTCGCTGTTACGAAAAGTTTCCTCCTCCTGCCTACAGCAGGAAACTTTTCTTTTAAAACTTTTCAAAGTACTTCTACTACTTTTTTCTGCTACCTGTTCATTCTCAGTTGTTCAGTTTTCTCAGTTCAGTTCTTATCTTAATATCCATTTAATCTGTTCAGTATTCTTATAACTCTTTTTTCCTCTTCTTACTTCTATCATTTTTTAACTATTGTACATTTTAACACAGAATAAATTCGTAATATATAGATGCATCTTGTGCAATTTTCGAGATTGATAAAGATACTAACTTCTAATTTTACCACTTGGGGGACTCGAATAGATCTTATTTGATAAAGCTTAAATTTCTAACTATACCTAGATACTACTTTTAGGCTTATAGCTGACAGTATTAAAACCTTTTAGAGGTTGAGAAAGAGTTTTAGTGGGTATCTCCTGGATATTATAATAAAATGCATGTTATAATACTCCTTTGGATATTATAACCAAATTTCATTCAATAGTAATGTTATAATCGTTAAACTAAGAAGTAGAAATTGTTTTAGCAGAATGCAGAATAGAATATAGTTACTTTCTAACATGTATGGGATATATTCACATAACTTTCCTGAAGCAACGCTTATTCTGTAGGACTTTATGTTTTTAAGTTTCTATTTCTTTCCAATTGAATAAAATTTAAAGATGCAAATTAAGTAAACTTTAAAAATGGAGTGACAAGGTATAATCAAATCCTTTAAAAGCGTCTGAGAATTGAGTTGAAAAGGAAGCAGTAATAAGTTTACGGCAATAGAAAGTGTGTTAGTAGGATATGCGCAGAATTCTTCAGGCGTGTAAAGTTCATTTGGTGAAATTATGACTTAACGCTATCCTAGTATTTGAAGGAGGCATTTGCATCATATTCCGGTAAGTATATTATTTGATAGAATATAAAAGTTGTTAATATTTACCGACAGAGACATAAAACTGTTTGAAAGAATCGCATTTATTAGAACAACAATAAAATTTAATTCTAGATATAATTGACTATTTTAATTACTTTGTCTGTGTTTGAACTTGAGTTGAGATTTAAAACTTATAATTAGAATAACATTTAAGATAACACAGTACAACGGGTAATGGGATATCATTACAACTTTACACAACTTATATTCTCTTTTTGAACCTTATAGTAGTAGTTCATGGTCAGCTTATATATGGTAAAGATTAATGTTTATTATTAATTAATAATAAATAAAGCTGTAATGGTAATTTTTTCTTTGCAGTCCTACCTCCTATGATCGCGTGCTTGAAGATCAGTAGCTTCGAGGTCCCTTCGTTGCTAGTCCCCGGAGATTCAGCGTACCTCACTTGCCTGTTCGATCTAGGAGGGGAGAAGTTGTACTCAGTGAAGTGGTACAAGAACGACCAGGAATTCTACAGATTCTTCCCTTCACTCACACCACAGTACATGGCTTTCAGAGCACCAGGCATTCATGTGGATGTAAGTATCTCCGTTGGAACTATATGAGCTGTATAACTGAGAGTTCCTCTCTTGTTTTTGGATTTATATTTTGTAAATGATTCTACTCTCTTCTATCGATTCTAATATTTCTTCTAGAAAGATTATATTTTTTTTCCGAAGTTCTTCACTCAAATACACAAGAACAGAAATTTACAGCATTTTCTCTTTTAATTTGTGATGACATTTTCTTGAACGCAGAGTGATGTGATTGTTATTGAAAAAATATGTGACTATAAACATCTCAATAAGAAACAACACCAGGGATATCGCTGACGAACTCGAAATTTTGACCCTTGATCAAGTGACGAGGACGCCAATTGCGTTGGAACTTAGGAAACGAGAGGACTTAGGACCTCAACCAGATTTAACTTGCATCAGCCTTGCTACACAACGCGTCTTTAATAAAGCCGGACATGCCGGCAGAGTGTTCGGGATCGTTAACACTAGACTACAGCGGCCAATAAACTAGTTAGACTTATATATGAGTTCGTGATTCTGAAGGCAGTGCTACCAAATATAAGAATGTAAAATTTGTTCCAGACGATGATGATTTCAAAACTATATTCATATGTCGTTGATAATTTAGGGTTCCCCTTATAGGACAGATATATGCTAAATCTATAAAACTTCGACGAAAATGTATAACTCTAACAAGACTGATATACGGTAGGTCATAAGTTGCATCAGAGATCGAACGCGCAACTCTACGAAAAAAACACGGCCACTAAACGCAGAGAAATAGATGTTGTGAATGGTTTTGTGTTATTTATTGCAAAAGTAATGAAAAACCTGCAACATCTGCTAAGCCGTAAGATGAAACAATCATGAGTGAATTCAAATTTTCAAAATTAGTCTGTAAAAACTAATTTGGCTCTTCATTTCTTTCATTTTAATTTTAAAATAATTATATTTTAAGCAGCATGAGGTTAAATAAAAAACATCAATGAATTATCCACGAGTGACTTCATTATAAAGAAAAGAAATGTTTTACGATTTTTGAACTTTTATTTGTAATGTTTCTATTTTTTTTTTCTTTTCTTCCTATGTTGATCGCCATTATCCATCCTAAAACTGAATAATTACATGCATATTTAACGCTTTCAAAATTGATTCTAAGGGAATCAAACAATTAATCTTACGTAATCTTAAGATTAATACTCAAAGCACTGTAAGATATATCAAGATTAATAAATTTTTATAAAATTAAAAGTAACGCAATCTAACTAAATTAATAAGTAACAAATATTTTCTTCTTACGTAAATATTTTTTGTCATTTTATTTCGGAAGAGAGAGAGACTTCCCATCGATTCCTTTTTTACAACATAAAGTAGGACAAATTTCCTCTGCAGATATTTTTTACAAGAAATATATATGAAACTTCATACTCGATTGAAATAACATTTGAATTTTGTCAAAAGAAAAATGAAAGTAAGATTTCACTTTCGTCTGACGCCAACTTGAGTAACTTACTATTTTTTTTTTCTTTTCCAAATTACCTTTTCAGGCGATTGATACAAATATAGTTAGATACCTATAAGATGCTAGTACATTTGGAGCGAAGAAAACTACATTTACTGCATCATTAACCTGAACAGACATCTCTTCTTGGTTGTAACTTCGACCAATACTTCTCCGTGGGTCCTTCGTAATGGTAGTTGATCGATCAGGAAGTTGTTACAAGTTTCAGACCGTTCATATCACTGGGGACACCTAGTAAAGTTCTAATAAGGCAACAAAGTCCGTAGAACAACAGGGGAGGGGATAAAGACTAACAAGTGTTGACGATAGCTTAACGAGATTGGTTTAAGTATGAGATTGCGAGACTTGGCGATAAGCTCTACAGCTTAACCATTCACTTGTTTTATGAAAACGCATCACCCGTGTTCTTTAATAACTAAAATTAAAATTCTCGCTTAGAAGTCCTCAAACGTATGTAATCCCTTAAAAATGAATATTATTATGTATATAATTAAGAAACTTCTTTTTTTTTTTTTAATTTTAACTCAGATTTAAGGAACCCTTCAATTCCATGGGTTTTTTATTTTATGCTTAAACATTATGAACATGCAAATATTCTTTAGACATTTGGCATATATATATATTATGAAATATATTGTTTGGCATATATATATAGGCAAGCATACTGGTTTCTAATAACAAAATGCACCGAATATATATTTTACTAGTTTTCTCTGGAATCCCTATATTTTACTATTTCTAGATGTTATATATATATATATATATATATATATATATATATATATATATATATATTATGAAAGTCCGTGAATTTGATGGCTTGATTTTTGTAAATCAATTAAAGCGAAGTAACAAAAATGAAATAACATTGAATAAGAAAAAAATTACATCAAGCGCAAATGATGGTTGTTTAGCAATAAAAACATGAACAAATATGTTTGAACTAATTGTTTATATTTAGTGCAAACCTTACCATATCACATATACTCACTTCAAAGGTGAACTTAGCAGAGAAAAGGAGTGATTTTGGAAGTGAAATTGACTTATTATTTTACATGTAACGAGCATGTATGCCGAAAGAGTACGTCCAAGGTCGAGTTTATATGTAAAAAAACGTGTTGAAGACAACAATAAACAAAAATCTGCAGATTTTAAATAAGTAATTTATAAAAATTAAATTTCCATATACCCGTCAAAAAGATGATTTCAGTAAAAATAGGTATGTAGTCAATGCCCGTAAAAAATTCTAGTGTTAATGAAATTACCGATTCACATTATTGATAACAATAGATAATCATATACCATAGGTACTTATTGGTTACCCAAAGAACTTATTGTGTTAGTCGACAGCAAAATAATCACTTTAAATCACTTTAAAAACAGTGTTTTCTGAATTTTTACCTAAATAGATATATAAAAAAGTAACTTAGTGAATGAGCTAGTGATGAATGAATGAATAAATAAATCAAATTTTCATTTCGATGTCATATTATTGTTTGCTATAATTTTAATATCTACTGGATAAGTTTAGAGAACATTTTTAGAACGTTAACACCTATGGTGGTTAAATATATTCTTTACCAAATTTTTCATGGAATAGTTTATTAATTTTGTTAGAAATGTATATTATTGTTTGGATATAATATATCTCATGATTGAGATTTTTTTAAAAACTTTTTTTATTTATTTCACTTGGTGTGTGTGTGTGTGTCATCAAATTTTCGATTGTTAATTTAACCAACATCCCATCAAGCTAGAGCTCTGAAACTTTGGAATTCGTTCTTACTCGCCAAACAATGCAATATTTAGACATTTGCGACAAGTTTTAACTAATATTTTCTTTAATTATGTAGTTTAGCCCAACCACTTGGCGCGATTTCAAAAATTGTCTCCAAACTTGGCGATTTTTTTTGACTGAATGTTAAGTCCGTAAAACGGACCAGGGTAGCCACATTTGGCATAATACTGCCAAATAATTCTTGTCGCCAAGGGTGGTTGAGTTAAACTGCATTCCAACAATTTAATTTACCGGATGAATTAATTATTTTTAGTTAGTTTTAACACTTTTAAGTATTTCACTTGGTGTGTGTCTGCCTCTGTGTGTGTATCAGTGTGTCATCAAATTTTCTATTGTTAATTTAACCAACTTCCCATCAAGCTAGAGCTCTGAAATTTTGGGAACCATTCTTACTTGCCTAACAATGCAATATTTAGATATTTGCAACCAGTTTTAACTAATATTTCAATAATTTTTTTAATAAACTTTGCCACTATATAAAAACGTTGGGTATTATTTTTATTATTTTTTGATGACACGGTCGTGACTTTGACACAAAGTGATCTAAAACTCTTATTGTACCTTTATGTACTTTTCTCGAGTATTTATTTTATTGAAAATGGATAAAAATAATTCTCTGGTACCACAAGTATTACACGAGTCTAACTGAAATAAGTAAAAAAAGCAAAAAAGTAAAAGTAAAAAAAAGACCAATTTATAAAACTATAGTTACAAAATAAAATCATTGATGTTATAAAGAACATTTTCGTTTTCGTATAGCTGAAGAATATAAAATTTTCACATGTAATTCTCTAAAATGAATGGCATAGAAAAATAATCTTTGTTTATGTTGGCAATAAATGGCAATAAATACATGTAATTCAGCGAAACATCGAATACACTTAAATCAATATTTTTCATATTTATTTATATCTTTATAAATTTTATTGAAAAAAGGAGTTTATGAAAATATGTAGATATTAATAAACATCAAAGCTAAATACTTTCTTAAAAAATTTCCCCTTCCAGTATTACGTTCATTGTTGTACTATAACTATAACTAAATCGCGAGATTCTGAATTGAAAATGTACTAAAAAGGACAGTTTCTCATTATAAAAAGGATTTTTCCTTCAGAAGTTTGACTAAACTATCCAACCTCTGTCTCACCACCTAACTATTTTCGCGCTCAACACTCTTTAAATCATATATAGAGAGACATATATAGAGATATATATATATAACGTTGTTTGTAGAAATGCAACACCATGAAGGAATCATCATCGAAATCGCAGCAAATGTCAATTATAGGATATTATGCAAATTAATAAAGTTTTAGAGCCATCGCGTTGCGCGGCGCGCAGCGCCCTCTGAATTGATGCTGAAAGCGCAGGCAGTGCTGCGCGGGACGTTGAAAAACGGCGATTATTTGTTAGTGGCAAACGCTGCGAGACCTGGTATGCTCACGACGGAAGAATAAGAAATCGCAACTGCTGAGTTTGAACGGAGGGAGATAATCGGCCTTCGAGATCGCGCAATAGCAGCTCAAGCAGCGGAACAGTTCACAGGCGACGTGAGTTGTGCTGTGACCGACGAGCACCGGAACAACTCGAAAACAGGCACTGGACAGAAGGTGACGTCAGAGCGCGATGATCGACACCGTTCTGCAATATGGTGGTCGATCGCAATAGCTTCAGTAGCCAAGTACGCTGGTCTACTGCTACAGGTGCCAATTGTCGGCTTCGTCAATTCGTCGTCGTCTGCTGCGCCGTGGATGTGCAAGGGTGCCTTTATACGTGACTTCCAGAATCATCGACGGCTGCGTCGGCAGGGCTCTGGCACAGAGACAGGCGAGCTGATTGGCACCCGTTGCCTTTCAGATGAATCACATTTTCCAATTTGTGACCCATTATTGCCGTGTTCGTGTTAGACGTTGCGCCGGCTCGCAACGCTGCCTTCCTGAGCGTATTATTGAACGACATAGTGGTCGAACAATCTGAGCATGGTCTGGGGTGCGATTTCATGGACGATCCACGGATAATGAATTGAGGGTAATCACAGCAACAGTCGTCTGCGGAAGCGTTACAGCCCGAAGTCACCTTTCCTTCACGCATATCTTTCAGCAGGATAATGCACTACTGTTGCGCGGAGACTGTTCAAGACTTCTGTTCAGCACAACGCATGCAACTTCTTCCTGTCATTTATTCACCGGATATACTGAGCACGTGTGGGATAATGGTTGGTTTTGTGTCTCGCTCTGTGATAACCGTAGTTTCAAAGACGAACTTTGGTTGCGCATACAAAGCGATATGGAATTCTTCCTGATATTCAACATCTGACTCCAGCTGTCAGCAGCACTTATTGCAGCGCATGGTTTCTGCAACCAAATAATTGATTTCGACGCTTGACCTGTTTCTTTGTTTTGGTAAATTTCATCATTTGTTTACTTCAGCAAGTCGTTTGCATTAAATTTACTTTGAGATTAAGTATAGAAGATAGAGAAGGTATAGAGCAGAGAAGTATAGTTAAGTGGTAGAAGATAGAAGTAGAACATATATGTATTGTTTGATGAACTGAGGTTGATATGGTATATAATATAGAAGTATAAAATATGTTATCGTCATTGTCTGATAACCTATCCAGTGGGGA
>BMAW01021537.1:0-30224 GCA_019974015.1 Nephila pilipes | reverse complement strand
GAAAATAAATTTATTCTTTTAGTACTTTTCTTATTCTTTTGCCACATAGAATTTTGATTTTGAAAAAATAAATATATTAATATTATTTTCTACATTTTTATTATTTATCTTTTAACAAAATTCATTTAATAAAAAAGTTTAAAATTACTTTTAATAGGTTTTTTTTTAGTAAAAATGTTTTAATTTTTAAAAACGTTTATTTATAGTTTTGTAATTGATTGTTATATTATCCTCCAAAATGAGGTAGTGTGCAAAGGTTAGAGGCTCTGGTTTATCAGGAAGTGGATGATTGTTGATATAAAACTTATTCTAAATTGATACGCAATATAAGGTAATTAGAAGAGTTAGAAAGGAACAAAAGTAATACTTTCAAAAATTGCTCTGTTTCTGGTTTGATTATCAATATTGATATTTTTTTTAATTAATGTAGAATGAATTTAAGATGCATACTAGCTTTTAGGTTTTCATATATACTCATAGCGACAATATGAAACATACATAATTATCTTTGGTGTGCATGTAGATTGAGAGACGTTTCACTAAAGAGATAATTCTACATTTCGCATTGAATTTGAAATTCATTTTACGTAATTTCTGTAATACGTTAGACAGGCGCTGAAATAAGTATATTTCAGATATATAAGGACATTTTGATCCATAAATTTGAATAACTATATAACCGGACATTGAGTTTAGTGGTTATACCTCAAATTAGCTCATATTGGAAGTCTGCTCCATAATGCTCATTCCTGACCTAGGCTAATCGAAACGCGCAGTGAAACTAAATCACTCTGCACCTAGAGATAGCAATTCCAGTAAATCAATTTACTGTTAAATTTCGAATTTGAAGCTGAGATGGTTACCGATAATTCTGTAAGTTATATACATCGTTGTAATATACTTTTTCTTTCTATATATGCCATTTTGATATTCATGAAAGGGAAAATTAACTTTTTATATAAAAAAAAATATACAGAATAATTATCATAATAATCTATCTCTGGCATAAAAAGAAAATAAAATCTTTAAAAAAGATCTGGAATATTTTCAAAAGGAAAATATATTCAAACCATGTATGATTACGTAATCATTATCAAGAAAATTAGATTGGAATGTAAATGAGTGTTTTCTATGGCGAGATTATTTAGTATAAAATTTTTATCACAATTAGGAGACCAAAGAGATGGTCTATGATGTTTCTTACTTTACTAATATTTTCAATATAAGTTGAAAATAGATCACGTTTTTAATTACACATTTCTTAACATGTAGTATTATGCTGTTATTTTGGGAAAATGGAGCAAACAAAAATGCGGGGTATAAAAAAAACGGATACCTGGTATTAGGTTCAAGATATTGACTTTATAACACATTATGATTGTGATAATTATATTTAGTTTGGCCAAGTAGTATTTATATTGCTATGATATATTTAATTTAATATTTTATCGTCTACTCTTTATTTTAATAACCGAACAGAATATAATTGTCTACTCTAACGATTTATAGTTTGATCTTATTTTCAAATTTAATTTTGTAATGGATTTTTATGGCACAATCATCTGTCTTTATTATGGTTTTTTTTGTTAACATCAGCAATATTTTGTACTTCAGAATATTTTGTTTGTGAAAATAGGATAGTTTTAGGAATTTGAAGGATGTATCACCTCTTATTGATAACAATTGCTTCTGTAGAGTAAACTTACTTTACTCTAATTAATGTTCATTTTGGAGAACCGTTGATATAAATTAGGATGATGATGGCTACTCCATATAAATACTCGAAAATTTTATCGTTGATATAGTTCAATGGTTGACGGAGCACGTAGACCTTCCAGCCTCTAATCTCTAGTATGTAAGAGCTGTAAACGAGTAGCTTTAAATAATGCAAACGTTTTATCAATTGTGAGTAGTTATTATGTGCTGTAATATATATTGTTTTAAGTTCAATAATTAAATTTAAAAAGTTTATTATGTATATACACATACATCAATTGAAAAGATTATTAAACATACGCAAGTGCCAGGACTTCTTTTAGCAAGCAGAAACAACAAACAAATCCAAATTCCAGGCTGATATCGTTCTTAATACTTCTTCTAAAGATCCATTTGAAGCAACGAAGTGCATCCGAAAGAATAGAAAATAATAAAGGTTTTATTCTCTTCTATTTTCAAAAATTCAAATTTTTCTACATTTTTCTCACCGATTCTTAAAAATATTTTTACATCTATTTTAATTATTCGTTTGTAAGTTTTCCGGAATATTTTAAAATATCTTCAAAAAGCGTAAAGGTAATGTAATTCTACAAGAAACTTTCATTGTTTTCTGTTATTTTGAGTACATTGTATTACATTCTAACAGAAATAAATTGTGTAGATTTGAGGAAAAAAGAACAAATTCCATAAGATTAATAAATAGAGCCTTAATGCAGTTTGGCCAAAGCAATCCTTGAAATAATAAGTGTGGCGAAATTTATATACACGTTCGAGCAAAAAAAATACCATTAGTAATCTTAAATATTCGGATCCAAGTAAAATCTATCTCAAACGTTACTTCTGCCTAGATTAAGAGATCAAACTTTTAAGACTTTCCCTCTCAAAGTTATCTCTCGAGTTCTACCAATTAGCGAGCTACCTCTCACCGACTATCATATTTTCAAATAAAAATGAGCTTTGTTCACAATTGATTTCCCGAAGAAAACTATTTTTCTAATCCCATAATTGTATCAGTTATTCTGCTTTCATAACATGTAAAATTTGAAAACCTGGAAGTATATTTAATATAGCAAAATGATTCTGTAGTTAAGATAAGGAGTTAAAATACATTATACTGTCCTGGTATTTGTTTAATTTATTTTTGTATTTGCATTAGGGAAGAGTAGTCTGTTTTTCCTATGCAATTACACAAAAATTTCTGTACTTCATAAAACAGTTTCAAAACCGTCATTAAATATTATAAGCCGTGTAGTTTCATTGAGAGGAGTTTAAATGGTATATTAAATATGCACGAAAGAATTATTGAAATAAGTATATATATGTTTCAATTCAACTACATAAATTCACTGCCTAATAAAACTTTTAAAAATATTTTTTTTTAAATTCATGCGTTTTCTGTTTCTTTCTGTTCAGTTTCTGCGTTATATATATATATATATATAAAGAAATAGTTAAATGAATTAATTAACAATTGTATAGGAGCAACAATTCAATAATAAGAAATTTTATTACAAAAAGAAAAATACTAATTATTTTTTATAGATTAAAAAAAAAGTAATAAAATGGATGAGAACCAATAAAGTTATTTGTGTAAAAAAAGGTATGAAAGTACTCTAGATTAAAATTAACAGTAGAATGGGAAGAAAAGAAAGAATGAAAAACATAAAAATAGAGAGCAAAAAATAAGTAAAATAGAATATACGTTCGTGTATACAGAACAATAAATAAAAATAAAAATCTTTAAGTGTACATGCATAAATTGGAAAACTAATTATGTTATGTACCAGGAGACCTAAATAAAGTCATATAATAATAGTGCAAATGCAGCCTGGTTCTAGATTAATATATAATGAAAATTGTAACTCAAAAATATTAAAAATAATAGTTCAATGAATTAATTAATAATAGTATATAAACAAAAGTTAAAGCAGAAGGGAAACGAAAAAGAAAACATACAGATTCAATATAATAGATCAAAAGAAATGCATAAAATAAAAGAGAAAAGAAACAATTAAATTATTTTTGATAAAAAAGACTAAGAAAACGCTGGATTACAGTTAACACCCAAATGAAGAAAAGAAAGAATGAAAAAAATTTGTATTAAGAAAGAAAAAAAATAGAAAAGAGTAAATATGTGTATAAAGCAATAAAATTCAAATTGAAATCTATGAGTACATGTGCAAAAATTGCAAAATTAAAATGTAATAATAAATGACTGAAATAATATACAATAATAAAGCAAATACTACCAGATTATTGATATATAATGAAAATTAATAATAAAAAATAAAAAGAAATAATTCAATAAATTAAACAATAGTATGAAGCCAAAATTAAAAAGAGGAAAACTATTATTGTTACAAAAAGAAATCATATACATACACATATTATGTATATAGTCACAAAAGTTAACATATACTCTCTATAGCGGCTATTTTCAAATAGTAATCATAATAATTATTTATGTAAATTCAAATTACGTTTACAACACATATTTGTGTAAAAAAGCAGACTTTAAAAATACAAGTAAAAAATGTATGTAACGAAAATAACATTAAAACAAAAATGTACATATACATCAAGAAAAAAAAAAGAAAAGTGTATAATTATTCAAGCAATTGAAAATTATTTAATATCGTTTAACTTGACCTCGTGAATGAATGATGGCTTGCTATCTGCTAGAAAATTGAGGCAATAAACTTTTGTGTTATTTGTGGCATAATATCAGATTAAGCTTGTAATAGTGCATTTTTAATGAATCTTCATCTAGGACTCTAAACTTTCTAACTCTACTGTCAAGTCCCTTCCATGCATGTTCAAGGGCCTTGAAATCTGGCCATTGTGGAGGAGGTATAAATTTGTGCAGATACTTTTTAAATGAGCTATTCTTTCACAAGCTTTGATGTGGCCGCGGTAGCCTAGTGTTAATAGTTTCAGATTTATAGTCGGCCTTTTTCGTTCAGTTGAGGGTTCGAGCCTTGGCCACTAAATACCCACCATGTAGCCGGGGCTGATTTACGTTAAATATGTCTGGCCCCAAAGTCCTCCTAGGGCCTGGTGGAAGTTATGGGGAGTGTCAGCTCAGGTGTCATCCTCGTCTCTTGAATTCACACGGTTCAAAATTACGAGGTCCGTCGCCAATAGCCCTCGTGTTGCTTCTAGTGCGACGTTAATAAAAAGGAAACACAATTTTGATATGCATTTTCTATCGTTATTTTGCTGAAAGATTAACTGGCTTCCAACCTGTAAATTAACACCTGATTATTGCCCTTCAGGATATCTTCATAAATATTTCAATTGATACAACGTACCTTCAATGAAGGTTACATTCGAAGCACTAGAACTTCCAGTGTCTCTCAAATTATGACTCTTCATCTAACGTAATTATGATTGTAATATTTATTAACGTGGCACTGAGAAGCAATACAAGAGCTACTGCTAGCGAATAGGCCTCGTAATTTTGAACCTCTGTCAAGTAACGAGAACGATACCCGAGCTGCTACCTCCCTTGTTTCTAGTGCCATCAGGGCTCGAGCCCACGACTTGACAGAATTATCACCGGATGCGAGTCCACGACCATGATTACTATGCTCCCACTGCCCTTTTCTCCAAGATACTACACTGAAGGGATGACATTCATGTTTCAAATCGTCGTTTTTGCGCCGCCAAATTTTAGTATGCCTGTCACTTCCGAAAACATTTTATTTATTCTCAATTGTAAAAACAATAATTTTCCAGAAATCAAAATCTGTATGAATATACACAATATTAAATTTAAGGTTTTGCCTTTGATTCCCCTGAATATAAATTTTTTATCACGAAATTCTGCCACGAAATTCTTCAGAACGGAAGATAATTCTAACCGTTTCCATATTAACACTCTTACTTGATGTCTCAGGAATTTATTCCTAAAATTAAGGAGCGATTAATTTCAAATTTAACCTCTATTTTCCCATCCCTCACATCCAGTTTCTCAATCATTCAAAATTCTTAGCCATCCACTGTGAAGTAGTTAAGAATTTGTCCAGTATTGTGGAAATTTTTATAATAATTTGAACAGTAAACCGACTTTTATATTTTACATATATTTTATTACATTAAGTTATATTTTACAATATCAGCATAAGATTTACTTATGTCTCCTTAACTTCATTGTCAAATTCCAACATAACTTTTCTTTCTTCGAGAAATCTGCACTGGAACAGTAACAACGCAAATAGATTAGTGGAGACTCAAGTTCTATTTTTGAACAATGACGTGCCGTCCGGTTTCGTTCCTCTTTAAATGAGATAAAAATTCTGTGACGTTTTATGAAAGCAATTCATGTACATAGATTTTACGACCCACACTTTAATAGTTTTTGCATTTTCTAGAGAGATAATTTGGATTTTTCTGCCAAATTTTAAAAACTTTTGTTTAACTTATATAATGTATAGTTCGTTGAAGTAAATTTAATTTTTTTATGAATAATGAAATTTTTAAATATCGTTATCCTAGTAAGTGTATAACTACACACCCAGAAGTAGCACTGCAGTCAGAAAGCGGGTCCTATATAAACTGGATCATAATGGAAGATTCATGAACATGTCGCTCACATATCGGCACTAGAAGGATTTTATTAAGCATCGCCGTATTACTCGTCAGTTAAATAGTCCGATGAGTGCTGTGAGAGCAGATGATATCCACGTGCCGGGAACGTGCGCTTGTGTATTCCACAGCGACTCGTTCCACGATACAATCAGAGGTGGGGTTGCCAGCTACTCCACAAACCATTTCTAGACACCTTGCGGATGCAAATCTACAATCCAAGCACCCCTTTCGTGTATGACTTTTAATAGCGAAACATTGGTGACTCCGTCTACAGTGGTGTCAAGGCAGAGCGACATGGAATGCCACAGATTGGCAAAACGTGATTTAGTGATGAATTCTTTCGTTTTGGAGACAGATGATAACCACGTACAGGTGTAGAGGCGACCAAATGATCAGCACAATTCCACCAAAGCTGTCGAGCAACACGCTGTCTACATAACGAAATTGTCTGGGGAGGAGGATGGCGGAGCTTATGATTGCCTGTTCAATCTAATTGTGGTATGTAGAATCTTAACGGGTTATCATTATGTAGATAACAAAATTATTCAACCCCTCGTGAGAACTTTTCTAAATGGTCTTCCATGGGTTAACTTTGCCTCAAGATATTGCTGTGCACAAACAACTTGAGTAGTCAAGAATTTCTACGTTATGTTCAGGCCATACCGATCTCCGGACATTATTGAGCCCTTGTGGGACCATATACCGCCTTTCTGACTCTATTTCTGATTTGGAGGTGGCTGTTAATGATTTATGGCTCCATCTAACGCAAGATAATAAATATCCGACGTCTTATGAACTCGATGCTGGACAGTGTATTTTAGCATGAGGGGGTCCAATGTGCTATTAAAATTACACTGTATCTATTTGTATACACTTATTTGCTTAATTGTCTTGATTTTTTTGACATCAAATGAATCTTTCACCTGTATCATTATGTGCATTAAATTTCATTTCAATATTTGAATCTCTCTTCTTGGTGTGCTATTTTCAATGTTCGAAACTGAAATTTCTTAAATATTGCAAAGTAACATAAAAAAGTATCACAGAAGACAAAAAAAAATGACATTTAAAATGTTTCATTTAGATTTGAACAATCATATGTGGTTTAGCACGTTTTAAGGATCCAAACCTTCTCACTTAGAACATTATTTATAAAAAAGGAAATAACACCACAAAATCAATTTATTTTCAATGCAAACAGTTCGTAAAATTTCATTCGAAAAAAGAAGAAAACCTTCTAAAGAACGGTATCATTATTCTAATTTAACTTTTTAAAAATTTATTACTTTGCTAAAATTCACAATTTTAAAAGCATTCAACAAATTTATAAAATATTTAACTATATAAAATTACTTTATTGCATTGTTAAAACGTTGTCTCATCTTAAGCTAATATTTTACAAAATAATGGTTATACAGCATTTCATATGTAATACATATTGTAAAATATTCATACGTTTGAATATTCTTAGTATATATATATACATACAATACTTCGATACTTTAGAAATATTGAACTTAAAATAGGTTTTGTACGCAAATCGTGGTAGTCATGGCATAAAAAGGAACCTGGTGTGTTAAGGAACCTAGTAAAAGTGTTCAATTCAACGTGCTTCAACATCTACGTGATATTTTGATAGATGCGCGGAGTACAACGACTCTAGCATCCTGAAACCACACACTTCGTTAAGAACTAATTGTTTTCAAAATATTCCTTCAGAATTCGGCATCTATAGTGAACCTAAAAGAGCAAATGCATCAAGTTAGATAGCTGCGGAAGTTGAAACAAAGCCCATGCTTATAACACCTCATGAGCAAAAGGTCATAAATTCCTCATTGTTCCGCGGAATCTAAGGTCAAAACCTAAGCAAATGGCTAAAGAAGTATGACAGAGTAGGTAATTACGAGAACAATATATAAGAAGAATTTTTCAGCCTGTAAAACGTGTAATTTTTCTTGAGGAGAACAGCATGAGAGTGGTTTGAAAAAAGTGAAAAATTTCTGACATTTTGGGACCAATTTAAATCGGAACTCACCAAAACATTTGGTTACAGTAGATGACCAAGGAAGAGATCCGAGGAAGAGCTTACATGGCAGGCACTAACGCTTGATGAAAACACGTAATCGTATGTCTAAAGCATGCTGAGATTCTGTCACAAAATGAATCCTCAAATGCCAGAGGATGAAAAAGTGTCCCACCTCATGATGGGTATTGCGGTGGCTCTTTATCAAGCTGTTCTGACTAAAGAACTAACGATGACGAATGGATTCATAAAATGGTGTCAGCACCTAGAAGAGTTAAAAGACTAGTTAATGGAAGGAAATTCAATCCCTAATTTCATTCCAATGTCATCTTTAACTGAACAAATTCATCTGATTATAATAATTTGGCCAATTGTCCGAGAGGAGCTTCAACGGGTACTAGCACAGAACACCGAAATTCCATGGGCGCACCCACAAAGATTGAATCTATTGTCCGAGAAGAGGTACAATAAGTATTATCACCTACTTTCCCAGTAGAAGAGAAGTAGACTTTGTGAAGCAGAAGAGAAGTGGATTTTTTTGTTCACGATTCAGACGCCAACCCATTTCCGATTCCACAGTTGTAAAAAGCAGAAACCAATTATTGAGCTTACTCCTAGGGCAATTGACCTCTAGAGAATCGCAGACTGTTTCCAATGTGGTGGACCGGGACATGCCGTTCATTCTAGCTGGGAGCACGGGATATCTTTGATGCTTACAGTTCCAACAGACCAAAAGCCTCAGACCCAAGAACCAATATGAAGAACCAAGCCGACAACCATAGAACAGACACCAGAGCTACTTCACTAAAACATTCTCGGGTACGATCCCCAATACGCCGCTTCAGATCGCCGTCATCATATCGACATTCCAACTCTTAACCCAGCTGACGCATTGAGGCATTGAGGAAATCTAGGAATTACGATCGTCTTAGGAGTTGAGGTCATCGAAGAAGAAATTGTTCCACTCTCTGCAAAGATATCCTGAAATTATCTAAAAGTTATTGTCAACAACTATCCTGCCTATGCTATAGTGGACTCCGAGGAATATTCCTCCGTCATTTCGAATCAATACAGATGCTATTGGAAAGCCATATGTTTCCATACAAAGAACAGATTCTCCTAAAAGTCGCCGATGGAAATTACACCCAGCCGCTAGGAAAATACATACTGTGTCCTGAAATTAACTGTCAAATCGAACCTTTAAGATTTGCAGAATTACCGAATTGTGTTATGACAGAATCCTTGGTAGGGATACGATGTAGGTGGGCTTAACTGACATTCGAAGAGATAGTGAATGAAACTCCAAACACTCAAACCTGAACCTTACACGTTATAGACGGTTCCCATATACCTGCTTATTATGTCACCAAAATTACTGTTGACATTTCTAGAGGAGATCAAAATATCGACAGGATATAAAATGTTGTCCAACGAAAAGGAAATTGTTTCCAGCTACCATAATAAATTTGTGTAATGGTAAAGGTAAATTATGTTTTGTTAATGGTCAAACCGCTTCTCAAATATTTACCAAGAATATATTTGTAGGCAATGCGTAATAATTAGATGAGCACTGCGTGAGTCCTATTACTTGTACTCTCTCAGAATCTAATGATACATTCTCCGTTAAACAGAGTGGCCAGCAAATCAATTTCGGAACAATGTCAGCTCCAGATCTCGCATCGACACAAAAAGAGAGTTTCTTGGAATATTCCTGAAACTCTCAGAAGTTTTCGACGAAGTAAAAAATCCAAAGCTGTGAAGGAAAAGGTTACACACCGTATAAATACTGGCAACCATGAAGCTATAAGTCGAAGAGCCTATAGAGTGTCACCAACTGAGCATCTCATAATACAAGAAGTCGAGAAGATGCTAGATAAGGGCAGAATTCTACTATCTGAGAGCCTTGGTCGTCTCTGTTTATCTTCGCAGAGAAAAAGATGGATTCTGGTGCTGCTGCGTAGATTACGGTCACCTCAATCAGATCACTAAAAAGGAAGTGTACCCTCCTCCCCGTAAAGACGATACACTAGACAATTTAAAGGGTGCTAGATTTTTCTCGATCATGCACCTCTGAAGCGGTTACTGAAAAATTGAGGTAGATGAAGCTGACTGTAAAAAGTCAGCGTTTATCATCCCAGAAGGACTGTATGAGTTTGAAGTTATGTCTTTTGGTGCATGTAAAACTTAGGTAAAATTTTAAAAAAATGTTAGACAATCTACTACGTCTCTTAAAATGAACTATGTGCCTGTGTTAACTAGACGACATCGAGGTATTTTTCTAAACCTTTGTGGAACATCTTGAAAGATTAAGTATAGCTCTGAGCTGCATCCTAGAAGCTGGGATTATTTTCAATTACAAATTATGCTAATTCGCTAAAAAAATCGTTCCGCTAAAACCGGGACATCTGGACACCTTAATCTAGTATCTATACCTTCTGTAATCGCATCATTTCGTCAGACCGGGATAAAGTTGCTTGCATGAATTCCAAAGCCACTGAGGGATCATAAACTGATCATTGTCTGTAATGATTATTTAACTCGCTATGCCATCATGAAAGCATTATTTACTGCTGAAGTCCCGGAAGTAGCAAAGTTTCTCCTTGATGACATCATCCTAAGACATGGAGCTCCAAGCGTCACAATACAAACCGAGTACAAGTGTTTTAATCGAAACTGGTATGGAACTTAATCACCTTTAAAATATTACTCACCGAATGACGACAGCATACCATCCCCAAACTAGTGGGCAAATAAAGCTCTTTAATAAAACACTCACATACAAGCTGCCTATTTATGTCGAAGTCTATCAGGAAGATAGCCGACGAGAGCTTTACGGCAAAATTCAAAATCATCGGGGCGCTATTTTTTAAGGGGAGAGCAATATCACGAAGCTTACAAGCAGCAGTAGAGCAGTGGTAAAACGCTTGTCTACTGCATGAGAGTTCTTGAATTGAAATCCAAATGCTGATATCATTAAAATTCGCATTAAAGTTTTGTTTAATTGTTTTCTATTATAATTTCTAAAACCTTCCAGAATATTTATTACATTAACAGAACAGTGTTCTGTAATATTCTAATGTAATTTATAAGGTCATATATTTTCAGTATAAGAAAGTTCTCAGCCAAGGGCAGCTGCTCTTATTCTGTTAATAATACATCAGACACCTATTGTGTGTTCAATGTAACCTGCTCCAACATCTACGTGACAATTATATTATATATATATATATATAAAGGTATATATATATATATATATATGTGTGTGTGTGTGTGTGTGTGTGTGTGTGTGTGTGTGTGTGTGTGTGTGTGTGTGTGTGTGTGTGTGTGTGTGTGTGTGTGTGTGTGTGTGTGTGTGTGTGTGCGTTTGTGGGGGTGGGGGTGAGTGTAAATGTATATATGCTAGGGATGTTTCGAATATAAATTTTGTCATTTTTTAAAGTTCACATGCTAAACCAGATGAAACAAACAACCACAAACATTACTTTCTCATTGATGGTTAAGCGACGGAAGTGGCGTCAGTAGATAAAGAATTACGCGTGCGCAAAGTGACGAAGAAAAGAGAGAAGTAAAAGACAGGCGTGACGGAGAAATGACTGATATCGTGGTTGGCAATGGAAGTGCGTGCAGCTACCCATTTCCAAGAATGAGCACTTAGGATTAGTATGTCTGTCATCCATGAACGCCTACAGATTGTGTTTGGCAGTTCTCGTCAAATGGTTGGATGTTGGTATTCATGTTCAGTGAAAAAGGCATAGTGTAAAGGATGAAGGTGGAAGTGGGCATCCCTCCATATCTATGAATAAAAAACAAACTGAATGAGTACAGGACATGTTGTCAGCGGACAGGCACACATAATTATGCCAGACGTGATGTCCACCCTACGTACTGGTTGTGCTTAGGTTCATACAATGCCAGACGTGATGTCCACACTACGCACCGGTTGTGCTTAGGTCCATACAAAACAATGCTGAGGTGGAACAGGCTGTGCGAGAATTCCTTGGTTCGCAGTAACCAAGTTTTAGGAGAGTGGTTTCTTCAAATCCGATTGCACACTATGACAAATGTCTCAATGTCAATAGGGATTATGTCGAATGTCAAAATATAGCACAAGGTATATAGCACATGATGACATAGTTTATTCTTTTTTTGGCTATAAAAATTATGTGAGAAAAAATGATGAAACTTACTTTCGGAACTAATATATATTATTGTTGCCTTACTTACCAGTTCGAAAAGACAAACTGTCATTTTTCTCTTTTTAGAGCTTTTCCTAATTTATCTCAATAGCTTCATATCCTGTGATAACGATAATGGTATTATATAAAAGTCTCCTTTAACTTTTATGTCATTTACTCTTACAAAAACATCTGTAACTTTTATACTCTTCGAACAGTGGTACTTTGTGATGAACTCAAGTTAAATGATTATTTGTCAACATTCATCTTTATTTGATATACAGACTTTTATTTAATCAAATCCGATATTGGACAAATGAAAAATGGAAGAGGAATCCTAAATTCCTCTCAGTCGTCTGTGTTTTCCAGACAGTTTGATTTTCCATTATTCATTTGGCACCCAAATTCTTTTATCCAATAATACTGAATTATACTATGCTTGCAATATATAGCTTTATCTTCTTTTTTATTTTACTTTTTAAAACTACAGCTCATATTTTATCATCAATATTTGCTCCATAAAATATACCATGAGACTAAATCTATTTCTAAAAATTAACTTTTTCTGAAAGAAAAAAGAAATTTAATATATGAAAATAATCGTTATCAGTTTAGCAACAGTAAGAAATTCTGCTTTTCGTTTGATGCCAAAATCCATTTTTTTAAATAAAAAGTTTATTAATTATTCCAAAAATTTCTGATATTCCATTTTACTTTTCACTCCCCCCCCACACATATATATATATTCTACAGTATAGATATTTCTTTTTTTTAAATTTTTACTTTGTTATAGATAAGAATTATACTTTTTTGAACATCATACGTAAGTTTAACATTTCTTTTTTTTAATTTTAAAGTACATCCTATGTCGAAGAATAATTTAAATTGTTTTAGAAGGTACTGTTAGCAATATATCTCAACTATGACTTAAGAATAAATTAATTTTAACATTGAACGTTGTATTAGTAATTAATTTATAATAATTTCTTATTTCTATACATTATCTCTACAAGATAGATCATATTAAATTTCATCATTTTTTCAGACTACCGTATATATTTTGTTTAAACAGTAATGACAGAATTAAAATTGAAATTTAATTACATTCTTCATTGTTTTAGGATAATCTGGTATTAAATTTTTTCATACATAAAAAATACAGATTTCATTTTCCTATAGATTTAAATTTATTTTCTTTCAATATGTTATCATTAAATATTATCTTCTATTTACTTAATATGATGTGACTTGAATATTTTATCAGTATCACTATGTTTTCATATTTAGCTGTTCGTTAACCTTAATATCTGATCAACGCATAGTTCTGTATGAACATATATGAAATTATGATGTGAAAATTTCAAATTTCTGTGCTTTTACCAAATATCATTTTCTTTTTGAAAATAAAAATCTCTGGTACTTATAAAATAATAAATAAGTATTTTATTAATTATGATTATACGATTATCACTATTTTATTTTCATTTCTGTTCTATTTTATGAGTCTGAGCAGTTAATTACACGAAAATTTGTTTAGCTAATGGTAACTAGCATTTTTTTTAAAAAAGTAAATCAACAATCAATCAGTACGAATCGTAGTATACAGTATGTATGAATTAATTTATCCACAAGAGTAACGACTTACGAATGTGTATGAATAAATTATGAATAATCTCCACTTATGATGTTTACAAACTAAAAGAACAGTAATTATTCAAACTTCTTACTAAAACAAAACCAAAAACCGGTAAAAACCCTCTTTTCATTTATATATTTTGAGCATATCTAGGAAATTTAATACTCATGATTTCACAATCTACTTGAATAACAAGATTTATAGAAAACACGCATTGTTTTAAAAGAATGATCTTACATGTTAAACTGTCAAAAAATTAAAGTATTTCTTTTGATATGGATTTTTTAACATTTAACATATGAGCAGTAAAACGTGCGGGAAAACGAGAATAGAAGTGTCAATTTCGAAATAAACCACTTGCATAGTATCATGCCTATCTGCTTTTAAAATAATTTTAATAAAGGAATATCGATGAATGAAATCTAAAGCTTTCTCCAACCCAAAGGTGATTATTTTAATCCACTTGAAACACTCGAGTATGTTAGAATTTTTATTTGAGTAAGAAAACTTTTTGTTTACTTAAAAGTAAGTCCCGCTTTATCCTGAACCATTCTACCATTAATTTTAAATACGTTACTGTATTTTCAATGTAAAACTTTATAATCTGAATACCTTCTACTATAGGAATTTAATTATCTGCACCTTGTGAAAAAGTGCTAATTTGAAATTACATTTGTTAGTTGCAGCATAATTCATTCTAAATTTTTTTTAGAAATGCAAGTCTTTTTAGAAGTTTTTTCCCTAGTATTGAAATAACGCGAGCTAAAAGAATCGGTATTGCCATATCTCTTAATTATTATTAAAATTTTGTTTTGTCATTAAAAGTAATTATTTTTACATATTGTTTTTAAGCATTAATATTTGTGTTTCTAATGCACGCTTTTGAATATCTGTATTCTGAACGTCTTAAAATCTTTCGTTGCGTCTTAAATTTTTCTTTCCCCATCTCTTTATACATGGTGATACAAAAGTTCTTTTTATAGTTTTAAATTAATATTTGTAATGTTTTATAATTGAGTATATTATTTTATATGTATAATATTAATCATTTTAGGAAATAATTTTGAAGTAGAAATGGAAAAAATAGCATTGAGAGGGTAGAGAATTATTGCCCAATTTACAAAAAACGGGCTCTTTCCACCACATTTTTCATAATAGCTTACAATATTTTTCGCTGCATCCCTTGACGGATATTGGTCTTGATGCGAGCAATGAATGAAGGTTTATTGGTGAAAATATGATTATAAGGTTCCGAGAAGTGTTTGCTTGGAATGAATGATCTGGTAAGCTAAGACTTTATTATCTGAAAATAAACTAGGATTAACTAAGTTAAGAAGAATTCTAGAGAGTGATCTTGCTTATTCTGTGTTGATAGACAATAAACTGTGTAGATTATCTCTGATGTATTTTCAGTTGGAGTTTTGATCTCATTGACTGTTTAATTGGACTTATTAGATTTCTGAAGAGTTTAATAATAATGGACGACTGTCACGAGAAGAATGAGAGGTATGGTTCCAAATTCTTGAGATTGGCGTTCAGATGATGTACAGTTTGTAATTTCTAAGCAATAATTTCCTCAATACGATCAAGACTAGACTGGTTGTGAGACCACAGGGCTCTCTTAATTCTTCGTATACCTTTTATAGGCTCTTGTGTCTCGAAATGCTTAACTAAAGCCAATATAATAAGCCTAGAAGAAGGACTTCTTATTTGAAAGTCAAGCACATATTCTGTCACTGTGAGAACAAAAGGAATCTTGGTTTGCTTAGTAACATTGAATGATTTTCACACGATGCTCGGTTGTGTATTTTTCATAAATTAAAGTCCCACACCTAGATTTTTATATTCCAAAGAAAAATAATTTCATGAAATTTATTCACTTTTGAAATAGTTCGGGTACTTTGGTCACCTTGTACTTTCTGTGAATAAACGATTTGAAGTTTGCTTCGTATAATAAATTAGTAGTTTTCTTAATTCTTTATTCGAATTATATATTTATATATATATATTATTGGGTTTGTAATTTTTAAGTTCGTAGTTATTTACTTTTATTTTAATGTATTTACATACCCTTTTTTCTTTTTTTTAAATTTTAATTTCTATTAATTTCAGAAATTTTCATTGTTTTTAGTTTATACCTTAACTGTTTAGTTTATACCTTAACTGTTTAGTTTATACCTTAACTGTTAATGTGTGATGATTGAAACCCTGAAAGTAGTTTAAACACACAATTCCTATTCCAAAGTGTCAAGTGTATCGCCTCCAATTTTTGTTTTTCAATTTATTTCTTTTCTTTTCTCTTGAGGTATGCTGGGTTATTTTGCTATTTTACTTACTTATTAAATTTCTTTTAGTTAATAAGTTATTATGTATAATTTACATTTCAATAAACTTTAACCATTTCTACTGTACCAATTTGATTCTTTTAAAGTTATGAATCTTTTTAATTTTGTTAGGTTATTTTAATAAATTACAGCAATTTTCATTTAATTCTGTAATATTTGTAGGATTCTAATTCTAATACATTTTTTGTTTTTAGTTTACATTTGTTTTTGGAGATTCAATCTGTATTTATTATAATTTTATATAATTAAAAACTGTCTAATTAACATAATTATTTGCATTCTTATACATACAAACAAACACACACACACACACACACACACACATATATATATATATATATATATATATATATATATCATTTGCATTGAAATCTGCTTTTTAATTAAAATATTCAAATACTTTCTTTCGCAATTCAAAATTTAAATCCACCACAAAGTCAGAAACTTTAATGCAATCTCTTTGAAAATTGTAACATTTTAGTATCAAATTCTTCCTCCATTACAGTTTAAAATTAATTTATAGAAGTTACTTTAATTTTAATTAAAAATTCTAGGAAAACGGTATAAAACGCACAACAATATGTATTCTAACCGTAATGTTTAAATATTCAAAAACTGTAGCGTAAGCTGTTTTCGGAAGCTATTCTCACACTATTCAAAGGCTGTGATTAAGCGTAAATCGTTTGTTCAAGTGATTTTTATTAGAAAAGGTTTATTTAAGGCAATATTACTTAAAAGCTGTAGGATAGCGCAATATTAAGTTTATTGGATTATTTTAAATCCATTGAATGTAAGCTTCTAGTTTTATGCTATTATGCTATATGTTTTTTTTTTCTATAATTAATCATAAAATTTATCAATTGCCAAATTGTATCTTATATTACCTATTTGCCAAAATATTGTCCGCTATTATTAAAATATTTTTCAGAAGGAAAATATGTTAGAAATCTTAAAATAGAAGTTTTTGTGTCTGTTTGATTATTTAGATGTTGATAGAGGTTTTGGTTGAAATAAGTCATATAATAATGGAACAGATTGTACAGTAAGTCATTTAGTAACTTACGTATACCATCAAGAAACCTAAATTAATTGAAAGAAATTGTGAATTTTTTTTATTTCTGATGAATTTTTTTTTTTCTTTTTTCTTTTTTTTTTTTTTTTTGAAGTAGGAGGGAGATTTTATATTCTAATGTTGGAAGCTGTTCAAAGAATTTTTATGGTGAACTTTTTTATAATATCTGGTAAATCTTACGTTACTCCTTCACGTATCAAAGCACTTTTATTCCTGCGTTAAAAGGAAATAGAATCCAAAAGGTCTGTGGTAATGCGAATTTTCAGAACATACTGATAAAAGGAAGACGTTTCATATATTCTATAGCGTAAATTCTTTCTTCTTATATCTTTGTAGTTTCAGACAAACTTAAAATTCTGCAAATTGTATTTAAGGTAGTAACTAAAATGATAATAACTGATGGTGTAAGATCAGCACATATTTTTAAAAATCCCTATAGGAGATATTTATTTGAATTTTTTTCCAATTTAAAACAATTAATAAAAAAATTTTATATTATTAAAACATTTTTAGAGTAAATGTATAACTGAAATAATCAACAAAATGAATTTGCTATTGGCTACAAAACTAAGAAGAAAATTATAGTCCGTGAAACTGGGCTATTCACAATTGATTTTCTTGTCACTAACCTCGGGGGCTTAATATTAATTTGAATTGCACAAAATTACAATTTCTTCCCAACCAAAATGAAATTTGATTATGTAATTAGATGAAGACAGAAGTGAAGTGAATTAGAGATGGTGATATATAAATGAAATATAATTTAAAAGAAAATGAAGGAAGAAGAGCATAGCGGCAGGCTGATAATAACTTGCAAGTACGACTGAAGTATGATAGTTAATTTTTCAAATTGAAATGCTTCTTAGTTTTTGTGCTGGTTACGAAGCTATTCTTTTTGAGAAGTGTTTAAATTAGAACGAGTGAATTCTTAAGCTAAGACTTTATTAGTTGATCATAATTTAAGATTGATGAGTTAAATGGGATTCGAAAGAGAGTAATCTTGTCTATACTTTTGTGACAAATAAAGCATTTTATCTTGCATCATTCTTCAGTTGGCATCATTTATTATTGACTATATAATTAGATTGAAGTATGGAGTTAAAATTAAACAATACAGGAAGGATGCCTCGGTTAAAGGCAGTTAAAAATTAAATTTATTCAATCTTCTTAAATCTAAATAGTGTATTATTTAATTTATGTTTCTAATCAAAAAGAGATCAACCCTTATTTAAAACTTGCATTCTTAACTATAATCATCTCTCTGATGTTTAATAAAATTGTTTTTCTTTTGAAATATTATTACGCACATCTGAGAGACTGATGTTCTCTGTGTTTAATTATATATATATATATATATATATATATATATATATATATATATATATTCATATATATATATATATATTGATTCAAATTAAATTTGTAACAATTTCACTAGAAAAAATAATTTAATTTTCTAATTTTCCCATTCTTTAACTCAAAAGAAAAGAGTTCATTCCTGTCTCCTGATCCAATTCTAAATTATAATTTTGTTTATTAGATCACTCGCTCATAAAATTTGCATAATCGGCATTCATTCAATCGTAAATCTATTAGAAATAATCCTTAAAAGACTTATAAGTGTCAGGTAAATTCCCATCCCTTCATCTTATACCAGGTGAGTTACCCACGTGATCGGTAGAACTCCCAAATATAAAATCATTCGCAAGGTAAAATTCTGTCTCTTTTGTTCTGTTCTATGCTCTTCTAATGTAACTAAACAGCGGAGCTACGTTTCCACACACACACACATAATATATATATATATATACGTGTGTGTTTTCACTTGAGAGAGAGAGCAACAATGAGTATCCATGGGGTAGGAAACGCAGCTCCGCTGTTTAGTTGATTGAGTTATTGTGAACGGTGAACAAAAGAGACACAGGACTTTACCTTGCGAATGATTTTATATTTGGGAGTTCTACCGATCACGTGGAAATTTGTTGATGAAAGTTACTTTACTAAGCTATGGTATTAATGTACATAATATGATAATAGTTTCTACATAATGTATAGTTAATGTGGTCATGCCAATTAGTATTGCCCAGTATTCAGAAAAAATTCGTTATCTTATATGTTATATTATAAATTAATGTTATTACAAAACACGAATCAAAGCAAGCTAGATATTAGTGATAAGCTTTTAATTTTAAACAGATCAAATTAAATACCTGGACTACACTTAAACTATGTGTAATTCACCGAACTATCTTACAGAGACTTATTACACTTAGTTTTCATTATGTGTTTTTATGCGCGTAATAAACAAATTGTCTAGTTCTTGAATATGAAAAAAATTACAAATATTCTTCTTCAAAATTTTTCAGTTTTCAGATATTTTCTTAAAATTTCGGTAGGAAATATATTTATTTAACGAATAAATAAATATCAAATAAAAATCACGAAGATTTATCTTTACATCGTTTCTAGAACTGCTTGTATTTTAGTGAATGATCTTGAAATTTTGAATCACGATCAAGTGACAAGATAAGAATCTGAGCCAATGCCTCCTTTTAACTTCCATTCGCGGAGCACGGACAAGGAAATAAAGCCAGCTCATGGCAGACATTGTTTCTTTCGTGTCTTAAGTTCGAGTCTTGATGTCCCAAAAGTCCCATCATATAGAGAGATGCTAATACTCTAAGTATCTGTGGAGGCTTGAATTTCGCACTCTGAGATGCTGTGGGAGTTAGCAGTGGGGAAAGTCAGCACATGTTTTGTTCTCGTCACTTGACTGGAGCTCAACATAACGAAGTTAATCGCCTATAGCTCTCACGTTTCATTTAAGGGCTATTCAATATATCAATATATCATTCATTCAATATATCAAACTTATATGCTTTTAATGTTATAAATAAAACATTTATAAATCGGGTGGATTTTTTGATTCATTATTTATTAATGTCACGTTGAGGAGCAATATAATGGCAGTTGGTGAAGGACCTCGTAATTTTGAGTCTCGGTCAAGAGACGCGGATGACAACTAAGCTAGCAAACCTGTCTCCAAACTTCCCCACCACGTCAAGAGAAAGATTTGGACCTCAACAGATGTAATATGCATCATCTCCGCTACAAGTGCTGGTCTTCCGTGGCTTTCTGACTCGAACTCACGATACAATGGAAAGAACTCTGCTCACGAGTTCGCGATCATAACCTCTAGGTTACTGCGACTACAAATTAGAGCGAAAAAATTACAATGATCTTACAAAATAATCTAAGAACAAATAGTTAATCACTTATTTAAAATAAAATATCAAATAATTTAAATATTTTGTTTACATATATTGAAAAAAAGGCTAAGATATTTATATATAAAGTGATATAATGATGATATAGATTTATATATCTCATTTTAAATAATTAGAATTTATTTTTATTTATTTTACACAATATTGTCTAGCTAATTATTAAATTAATTATAATAGATATTTAAACCAGTGAAATGAAGATGATGATCAAGGAACTGGAACTAATATGTATACTAAAGCAATAAATTTACAGAAATGAGTATCGTAGGGTTCCTTTGGTACCACATGATTCATATATCTATCCGAATAGATCCACGTTCGATAAATTCAGTTAAAAAATTGAGAAAAATATAATAGTTTTTTTTACAAATCAACATCTATTTACAATTATCAATTTGATAGGAACGACATCAGTAATATTTTATTTCAAGAATGAATAATATATATAACTGATATCCTATTACCAGTCTCATCTATCATTTTAATCTTGATCTAATCTAAAATCTAAATTTTAAATTAAGTTGAAGCACTGATAAAGTAATTAAAATAGCCAATAGTTTCAAAATAAAATTGATTAGTTCTAAAAAAAGAATAAATCTCTCATCTAGTTCAAAGTCTCAGGCCGCGGGTTGTAAGCACTTCTATAACACATTAAATAATACGCTTACCAGAATACGATATAGGTAAATCCTCCAAACAGACGTTCCACTCGTCAGTGTTGGATTAAGATCCAACAACGAGTCTCAACAAATCTCGTAGACACGAAGAAACTGCTGTGCACTTCACACAGGTAATTTTTCTTCCTATTACCGTAACATTCTTCTACCTCCATGTAATTCTCAGTCGCTTTCATATGACTTGATTATATCTATTCACTTCACTTCTAAAGTTTACTAAATTTGCATCATCATCTTTCACTTTATTTGGAAGAAGCTGGAAATTTAAAATTAAAAATAGAAAAAAATCCCAGAATATCAAACGGAAGTCCAATCAAATGTCATATAATAATTAATTAATCCAATTAATAGTCCATGTTACAATCTAAACACATTAAGATTCAAAATGTACTTAAATCAAAGTAGTCAAATATCTAGACTTGACTTATCAATATCAGTGACTGGTAAACAGAAGTAATCTTAATCTTCTACACATGCGGCCTCAACCTTTTGAAATGTTCTTTTTTTCGTCTCAATTTCATTAATGTGAAAAGAAAGAAGATTTAGTTCATTTCAGTTCTTGCCTATTCCTTGATCTTTGGAGAGTTTATGCGGTAAAAAGAAAAATAATCAATAGGAAAAAAAGTAACAACAACAAGATCAAACCTCCCAACGGTTCCAATTCGAAAAAAAAAAAAAACTTACTTTCCTAAATAGCTTTAGAAATATACAAAATCATAATATCCTAAATGCAGTAAAACCACATATATAATACCAATAAAAATCAAAACGTATTATATTTTTTCCGAGTTTCAAACATTCTTTCTTATAAAAAGAGAAAAATAAGTTCAGTCTGCATCTTGATCTTATTATAAAATCAAATATTAAAGGCTCCCTCAACTCTAGCTATACTATCAATAGATATGAAAGCTTTCTCAAAGTAAATAACTTTAACAATATTATCAGATATATTATATTTTAATACTATTTCAATTTTACATAGATTCGAATAACGAACTTCTGATTCGTACAATGACAGCAAATTTCATTTTTCAAACTGAATATATGTTCTATTTTTTAACAACGGACCCTCAGCTTAGACAAATCCTTTAACTTGAAACAATCTTTAAATTACGACAAACAACAGAGTCTCAAACTTTATTCAACATAATTTCACTGGCAAATTTGAAAAAAAAAACACTTATAATGAAAGAATAAAACTATACAAAATAAGGAGCAAAATCCACTTTTTCTATCCCTTGGCTCTTTATTTATGGCGTCGTGATTTCTTCTTTTCCTCTTCAATTAACTTTGGGTTTGTTTCTGATTATTTTTCAATTCATAATATCTTCAAATAAAATAAAATATATATATATATATATATATATATATATATATATATATATCAACATATTAACAGCTAAGAATTTAATATTGAGTTTGGAAATTAGTTGGTGATAAGGAGTTAAAGCGAGACGTCGGAACCGGACGTCAGTAATCTAAGAAGCAATCAGAGGGATTTTTGAAGAGAATAGGAGGAAATAAGTTGAGAAATCGATCTCTCGATTTCAATTATTCTATCCACTCGAACCCGAGTGAACCGGCAAGAGGTAAATCAGTTTAATATTCCAAACGATAATTCAAGTGTGTTAGGCAAAGTAAATTTTTCTAGAGCAGATAGGTATCAATTTAAAATTATCATATAACTGCAACAAAAATAAATCTATTTGGCACATCTATCTTCCTCTCATTTTATTGAGTAATTTACTGAGGATATAAAACTTATGAAGCAAAATAAAGCAATTAATATCGTAGTGCGTTACATGTTTGCTTGCAAAAGTTATGTTAATTATTAAATGAGTTTGTATTCCACTGTCCATAAGGGATCAACATACAATTTCAACAGAAAGTAGTTAGTCTACTTCTAAATATGTGTTAATGGAAATGATCAAACTTACTGGCTTTTTACCCTAGTAAGTTTTTAAAATTAATCTTATCAACATTATTGCAATAACAAATCGAAATCCATTTCAAGCAGCAACAATAATGAACATGTAACAAAAATTGAAAACGTGTAACCATTGTAGATTAATTTATAAAATTATTTCCTTTAAAAATTAACCAGATAATCTATGTTTATAATATTAATTACTGATTAAAAAACGTAAAAATTAGCACATGAATAAAGAGAATATTTAATAAAAGAATGTAGAAGATGTTGGGTAACGTTAACAGTCTTGAGATAATATTTTTCAAAACCATTGTCAGCTTCTTTTTTCAAAGAAAAAGTTAGTCATCTTTATGCAACTCCATGGCTGCATAAAAAGAAAGGGAGATTTTGTAACGTCCTATCAAAAGAATATCTTGGAGAAAAAGAGAAGATAAGAGCCTGAACATTTTCCGTACACTGAATTTCGGAAGAGGAAATGCACAATTTCAAAAAACTTATGCAAGAGTGATATTCATGAGCAGTGAGAAAAATGATATCTCCTGTGAGGTTTATCACTAGGAAGTCCTTTAAGGATTACGAATGCATGAAATTGTTTCGGAACTCGGAAATCAATTTCAACACTTCTTGATTTTTTTCAAAACTTTTTAAAGAATTTGCGATAGATTTTGTAGTTAAACATAGTGTTTTCTACATGGGGAAACTCAATTAAACTTGAGTCATTAATAATATTTCCTGTCTATATTTAAAGGGAATTTTTCACTTGATGTAATAAATATGACTCCATCAGAGCAGTTTTGAAATGTGTATAAAATGTTTTTATTTATTACATGCATAAAGTTTCATTTAAAGAAACTGAGCTACATAACTATTTGTTCCCTCTTGATGGAATAATTTCAAATGATACCGAATCATTGTTCCATTTTTATTGGAATTGTACATTTTAATGTCATTGACGAAATATTGTCATTTAAAATTGTAATTCAAATATATGACGAAGTATTAATTCAAATTATTGTCTATCTACGTTTTCGACATGATTATTTATTAAGTTAAGTGATCCACTGGACCCGACTATGTCTTGTCGAAGGTTCCTCCATTGAGGATTAACTCACTTTGGATTCTAGTATTGGATTAAAAATAACCGTTGACGTTTATAGAAGTTATTAGTATTCACTTTGAGGGAAAGTGAACTAGTAGAGAGCCTTCCACATTTTGGAATAACAATAATAATTGAGTCTTTGAAAAGTTATTGACTACATTAATGAATTGATCTTGTGTGACTATTTTAATTACTTTATCTGTGTTTGGAATAAAGTAAAAACTTCAGATTTGTGGTTAGATTAATATTTAATATTTAAAACGGGTCACCTAACACGGATACGGTTAATTGGAAAAGGCTATAATGCTTCGAAAAATCTGAGTGCTGCATTAGATTAGCCACGTTTATCAGAGCCAGCTTTCAGGAACTGTGAAAAAAAGTTGTTGAAAGTTGCATCAACTATTACATTGAGTTCCATGAGTGCTACGGCTACTGAAATAAAAGAGCTGAATCATTAGAAGAGAATATGACTAGCTGCGGCTTATCTTGTGATGATACTTGGCAACGTCAAGATCACATCATTAAATGAGTGTGTAGTAGTCCTTATTCATTGATAAGGGTAAATTTGTAGATATAGAAATTATGTGAAAGAATTGTCATATATGTTCTCAACACAAAAGATGAAATGCATTTCGTGATCACATTTGTTTACAAAATCATTCTACATCATCATCTAACATGGAGTCTGTTGGTGCATATTGTTTCTTCGAATGCTCTTGCCTTTAGAGACAGCTGAAGAGACCCGAATTAGCTATTACAGACCCAAATGTAAAGCGCTGTAATAGCACCATTTGATCACATCTTTTTAGGAGTGGATCAGCAAGTGCATGATTCGTGCCCAATAGAAAAATTTAGTTGGTGTTAATATAATCGTGCTATTGCTTGCGGAGTAAAGGTATATGACAAATGTAAAAGACTTGCTAAAGCTGTCGTAAATTCTAATAAATCTATATAATTTGACTTATGTAATCAAAATTTATTAACAAAATTAATAAAATAACAAAAATGCAGAATTCCAATAAGTGCTTTAATGGTCGCTTGTGGAAAATAATTTGGAAAGACGTCTTTTGTTGACCATGAAAACATTTTCATTGGAGACATGTATATATGTGATATACTGCTGGCCATTAAATTTGCGACGCCATGAAGGAAAGAAGATACGAAAAAGATTTTTAAACAGCATGGAACGAAGAGAAAATGATTAAATTTGAAAACAGTTTGGAGATTCAAATGAGTTCGAAATCAGTAAAAACAACTGCCACTCCTGCCAACTAAAATGATTCTTACTCACTTAGGCATGGAGTTGAACTGGGCTTATTGGATGACAGAAACTGGTAACTCATTCAGTGTCGCTTAAAGTCTATGCCACACTTCATCAACCGTATTAGATGGAGAAGAGTGACGGCCCAATCTCTCAGCAACCCATGATAGGATGTTTTCAATGGGGAACGTAACTGGAGATCGTACAGGCAGAGCAACAATCGAATACCCTGTGTATCGAGAAAAGTCAGAACACGGCATACAACATTTAGTCTTGCATTATCTTGTTGTAAAATGACGTTTGCCAGAACTCGAAGATAGGGTACAACCACTGGGCGTAAGAAGTCAGAAATGTACCGATCAGCGTTTAAATTACTTTGATCCGAACTTGTTATGTGCGTGTCGTCTTCCTAATGATTGCCCAAAACATTACGCCAGGCTCAGGGCCCCTATGCTGATATCGAATGGAAGCAGGCAATGAGAGGTTTCCTCGGAACCTCCAGATACGTATACAGCCATCAGAATACTGCACAGAGAATCAGGACTCGTCTGAAAAGACTACATTGGGCCATCCTGTATCCATTTTTGTTGTTCTACGCATTATTGTCACCGTCTCTCTTGCTGCACTGTCAAGGGAAGCTGAAGTAATGTTTCACCTTGCTGACAAGCTCAAGACGCTGCAAACGTCGTTATACTAAACGAATGGATATTGGGCGAGTTGCAAACATTCCAATTTGTTGACTATTGTTTTCTGATGTGATTGTAAGATTTTGACCTCACAATCTGTTCTCTCGGTCTTTAGTCATGAGAGAAGGTGGAGATCCTTCACCCCATTCAGTTTGATTCTCAGTAACACATTGATTCCCTTGGATTGTGACCAGTGCGAGGGTTAATATCACGGAACGATGATCCACTCTCTTGATAGACAATGATCCACCTCTAACAAATTCAGACACTTGCTGGTAAGCCTTTCTTCTTATTCTAGACATAACACGATATTCTGGGTAAACTTCATCCTTACAAAGCGCTTTTCGAATGAGAAATCCTAAAACAACTTTTAACGCTGAAATACTAATCATTTGCATATCCTAACATCTACCTTTTATAAGATTTTGACGTTCTTCAGAACATTCTTTCCTGATGTTGCAATTTTAATGGCCAGAAGTGTACAATTTAATGATAGTGTTTAGGAAGGGCAATGCATTATATGTGATTCCTGGGACAGTATACATTTGATGTCTTTAAGAACTTTGATATTAATCGTATTGCTGACTCCAAACGACTTTCGTAACCATGAAAGAAAATAGCGAGAAAGAAATGTTGCAAGAAAATCAAATTTATAATTATTTATTTTAAAAGTGACTAATAAAAGAAGGGGGGACTGAACTTATTTGATAAGTATATCTGTGTTTACTGTACAAATTGTAACTTTAAAATCATTTTCTGAAGAATTGAATTTTTAGTATACTTTTTTAATTTTTGAAAGGGGATAACTCAATGTTGCTCTATATTTTGAAAAAAATTGGATGCAATATTTTCATATTATTCTATGAAATTGAATGAAATATTTTCATATTTTCATATTCTTTTAGGTCCGTATTTTTTAGGACAAAGATTTTGTATTGTATGATTTATGAGCGGATTTATTCACATTTTAATGCATAAGAATAGAGACATTTTTTTGAAAAAAGCACATGTAGTTATTTCAACTTACAATATATCTGCAAATACTATTAATATTTTATAAAAAAAAAAATCGTAGTTCAGGCTCTGTATAAGTATCAAATCTATACATATACTATAAAACAATGCTGCAGTAGGAGTTTTTATAAAATGAAAATATTTCGAAAATATGCTATTTTTTTCCCTATTTTATGCTACAAAGTTGCATTTTAAAAATGTTTTATTGTAATGAAAATTTTAAAACATTTTTTATGTATACTCTAATTCAAATGACACTAAATATCAAATGAAAATATTCATTTTTATCATTTTTATGAGTGGTGTGTGTGTGTTGTTTTTTTTTCCAAAATTATGGTTCCGATCGCAGTCAGATACTTTAAAACTCTAGCAATAAGGTTTAAAATGTTTTAAAGAATAAACAGAACTGGCAATCGAACCTTCCTTCACTTTTATCCAATAGTAGTAGATTTAATTAAACAAATATTTCAATCACTACCTAGTTTAGTAAAAAATTTGAAATTATAATTATTTTTCCCCTTTTAAATATGTCTTTATCTTTATTACTACTTTCTTATCTTAAAAAAATATATTCATCTGCACTTTTTTATTGCATCATTTTCTCTGAAATATTTGGTTCCATAGAAAATTTCATTACTCCATAGCATATCTATTCCAATTTTTTTTATTACTTAATAAGTTGAGAAAACTTTCCTATATATATATAAAAAATGAAATGCCATAAATTCCTTTTTTTTTCATATTTGTGGTAAGAGTTCTAGTAAGTTAAAACAATACCAATTATAATCGTAATAACATAGTCTTCTCTAACTGTAATAAAAATTTTTACTTGTTCCACTTACGAAAAAATATTCGTAGATTCGACTTCATTAAATCTTCTATTCTTTCCATTTAAAGATTAATTTTCAATAATTTAATGTTTTACAAATGTGGTTGATTCATATAGAATCAATTATTTATTTTTTCTCCTTCCATTTGTAATTTTAGAATAATGCCAGAAAGAATTTAGAGTTCAATAAAATTTTTATCTATTTATCCATCACTAAACATAGAATTTATTTCAAGTTCCAATTTATAAAGGACAGGGTAAAATGGAACTATATGAGCTTCATTTAATCATTATTAGAGAAGAACTAACACTTCTATCTCAAATATAGCAATGAACCACAAACTTTAAAACAGTGTTCACAGTTGACGTAAAATATTAGAACTCATACGAAATAGAAAAATATTAATAAACATTAGATAAGAACAAGTATCAATAATTATCTACATAAAAATGTTATAAAAGCAAACAAACTATTTAAAAATAAAATTATAAAGTTCAATGCAAAGTTTTGAAAACAAAATGGAATATATTTAAGCTGTAATTAAAATTAAGCAAAAGATAAAATATTAAATTGAATATACTTAAGCTAAATGTAATTAAAATTAAAGCAAAGGGGTAAAGATTTGAAAAGTGATCTGGTACTCCAAAAGTTATCCACCTAAAACAATAGTCCTTGGGTGGCTAATAACAGTAAATCAATATTAAAATCATTTGACCCCATAACATTCCAAGAAGGAAGCCATACTAAAAAGATGCTGCTTTAAATTTTTAAGGCAAGAAAATGTTACCCCATAGCTTAAAATTCTGAATAACGCTTTATTTATTTTCAGTCATATCTTTAAGGAAATACACAAATCGATAAGTCAATAAAATTCTTACTTTTTTTTATATTATTTTTCACTTCAATAAAAAAATTGGGGAACATTTGTTACATAATTTTGAAAACTGAGTTCATTAGTGGTGAAAGCAGGTGTCATACATATATTGCATGTATTTTATTTCAATCCAATAAAAATTTCAGGAGAAATTTTTTGAGACATGTTTTTGAAAATTAAGTTTGTTACTGGTGAAAGCAGACATAAAAAATGTACTCAAAAACAAGACAAATGTTTAAAAACTGGTCAGTTACGATATTTATAGGGTATAAAAAACAATATCGCCTTGGGTAGCTAATAAAATAATGTGAATTAATATTATTTGCCTAAAAACAAAACGAAATAAGCTATTCAAAACAGAAAATGTAGTGGAGTCCAGGTATTATTCAATCTATCTTTTTACACCAGATGTGCGAAGCTGAATTTCGTATTCACCAGACAGATTTCGAGTTTTGCTGTTGTTTCATTTGAATGAAAGTCCATGATTTAAAGGGCTTCGGTGTTGGAATGTTTGCATCGATTCATCAGAAAATTTTATTAGTTAGTATAAAACAACGTCACACTGAAAATTCATCAACAATAGTTCAATTTGGAAAAAAAATCAATCACATAATTTTTTTTTAATTAAAATACTCCTAAAAACAAGATTTTGAAACTTTAAAACACGAAATAAATTCAGTTTAAAACAAAGGACTATTAATTTTTTTCTTATTTCTATTCAAATTTATAAAGAAATTGCTTATTCCGTTCATTGAATATTAAAAAAAAGCTGATCTGAATTTGATATAATCTAAGAAACTGGTGTTCTAAAGTAAAAGCTGTTTCTCCCTCTCAAAACAAAATCTCTTTTTTGATAGAAAAGTTTTGTTTATTAAGATTGCTGAGATTGGTAAAATTTAATGTGTTTTTAGATGTCAGCGAGAGTTAAGAAAACTATTTTGTAGGGGGAGGGAGGGACATCTTTTTTTTACATCTTTTTTTTTCTTTTTAATATGGATAAGAAATTTCA
>BMAW01021536.1:112340-148551 GCA_019974015.1 Nephila pilipes | reverse complement strand
CACACACACACTCACACACACACACACACACACACATATTATATACCAATACTTTAAACAAACAATTCATAAAAATATGCTGATAAAACTTTGTCAAGAAAGAAAAAGGAATAAAAATAAATATGCACATTTAATTATAAAAGAAAAACATTAAGTATAATCGAAATTTTCAAAAGAAAGTAACTTAAACGAAAAATTAAATTGACAAATACTATAGTTATCAAAAAATATCAATTGAAAAACCATAAAAAGCCAAATTTTGAAGAAAAGCAAAACAATGGAGAATAATATAATCAATGTTTTAACAGGCCTTAGACTGTTAGGCTAAGTTATTCAAGAATTAATAGCTAAACTATTCCCATTAACTAAATATATTATTAAAAATGGTTATAAAACCAAAGATACATTTAAACATAGAGAAAAAAAAAACAAATAAACTCATTAACATATAAGAAAAAGACAACTAAATAAACCCATAGATATAAAAAAAATATCGGAAAATAATATAACTGAAAGTCCCAAAAATATCAAAAACTTTCATGATCATATCGCCAAGGGGAGAAATTTAGTAAACATGGCTGATTAATTACCCACTATATACATGATCTGTAAAGGCAATATTATATATATATATATATATATGTGTGTGTGTGTGTGTGTAAGATAAAGCAATGAAATTATTATTAAAACACATAAAAATAAGAGAACAATTAAAATCCAAAATCAACAAAAGAAAACATTTATAGAACTACGTAAAAGAGATGAATAAAAATTTAATCAAATTGGAAACTAAATGAATAATTTGAATACCCAACAAAACAAAACATGCACATTCAGACTGGGGACTGAATAGTGGGATTAAAAATGCTCTATCCCCCTCCAACCCTCCCCCAATGCATCTTGTTAGGTAAAAATTGGATTACTCCAAAATTCAATTCTTTATATATATATATTATATGAATGTGCAATGAATAAAAGAACTCGAGTTATCACCTTTTTTTCTTCTATTTAATTTTCTTTCTTTTTTTTCGACACTCTATTTTTAACACCTAACCAAGTTGACCTACCAACTTTCAAGTGCTTTTAAAATGAAACTATCCCCTTCACTTTACAAAGTCGTGCGTGTGGTGCAAGTATCCCAAGCATCTACTTATTGCCACTTATGCAGAATTTCGTGTCTTTCCTGTTTTCTAGGGTATAAAAGTGAACGTTAGCCGTAGTCGCTCTCTTTTACTCTTTGCTGATAGCAACGTAGCACACATCATTCTGCTTTAGCTTCAAAATGCTTCCATGTTTTACATTCCTCTTCAACATCACCGAAATAAAGGACTTTAAGCTAAAATGTACTGATTATTCTTAATATCCTGATTTTATCCCTCAAATTTCGGCAAGAATGTTTACACACACATACATGCACAAACGCACCCCCCCCATAAGTATATGTTGAACGGGGGTGATGAGATTGTACATCCCGAATCTACACTGGTTTGCTCTTACGCAAGGGGCTGGTTTGCCTAGGGGAGTAATACCATTACCGGGTTGTATGACGACTTCGTACTATTTACCAATTCAGAAAAGAGGCTTTAAGTTCGTTCACTACTTTTATTCTTGAGAAGACGAGATGAAGTAGTAATATTTACAAATCTACTACATACAGATTATTTCGATTAAAAGAACCAGTTCATCGGAGAAAGATAGATAGTATTGTATCGCATATCAGCGATGGGCGTTGGAACGTGCTCTGGCGTTCGGAGCTTACTTCATCGTGAGAAGAGGAGAGGAGAATAGAGGTGGAAAAAAGAGGAAAGAAAGAGAGCGAGATCTAAATGTCGCTAAGTTTTGTTCAGGAATAGGGGGCGCTGCACGAGCTATCACATGACGCTGATTCGTGGTGCCATCTATCGAGTAATTGAGGAACTGGTTTTATAGTACATTGGAAAATACAATTAATTCTTTGATAATTAGCTGGAAAATCCTTCATATATATATATATATATATACATACATATATATATATTGTCCCCTATGGAAAGTGATAATTAATTTTTATTCATATTTGTTTTATTTGCTCTATACCAGAGAGCACACACACACAAATAAAACTTCTAATATCCCAATTTTCGAAATTTTGTAATATACTAATGATATAAAAAATTGTATTTTATTTCATGCGGTGGTGATTAAAATAACTTTACACTAATGCTGCCTCTTAACCACTTGGTGACAGGATAACAAAACAAACCGTTCCTCTCCACTCAGTCTATTCCTTAATTTTCTTTTATACCACTGTAATAGCAACCCAAAACGATGTGTCCTTTTCTCTAAACCTTTTAAAGCTTTTTATAGAAGGTTTAAAATGATCTCATGATAACATTTTCTTTTTCTTTTTTTTTTTTTTTTTTTAAAAAAAGGCTAGATTAATCTAATGAACTCATTATTCAGAATCTGAGATTCATTTGGTGATGCATGCATTCACTCATCATCCAAAAACGTTGCATTTAGAAGGAATAATCAGATTGAATTGAGATATTTGACAAATTTTTTTGGTCAAAACATAACACCAGCACAATAGCATGCTGGGTCATAACTACTTAATGCATTCTGCAACACAACCTGATTTAGAATCACAGACGCTCTAAGCAGATCAAACTTCATCACGTAAATCTTGCATATTTTGTAGTGGCGATGGAGTCTTAAGAGAACGACTTACTGCATTCTCTAGGTTTGCTAAGGGCTACAGATCTGGCGATGCTACTGATCGTGGAATAATGTCGGCTAATGTTGGAAAAGCAATCATGTAAACTGTCTGTAATTCTGAAAATAAACATTAATCTTACTTTAGTGTATTGAGTTTTATACCAATTTAACACAGTCATCCCACTTTATTCTTAGATTACGAATATTGTGTGAATTTATTCCGAACCTTAGGCATCGCCGAGAGTATTGCCGCTTTCAGTAGTTTACACAAAAATATCTACAATGTGCAGGTAAATGAATTTGTACTCCACTCTTCTATTTATGGAACACACATTACCCATTTGTATTAATTTATCCTAAAAATTTAGGATTAATTTAATCAAAGGCCTTTTTCTTCCCCCTCCCCCTTATAACATGTTAAGTTAAAAGTTTACTTAGCAATTCAGTATTAGAATGAAATTTGGAACATATTTTATACAGGGAAAAATAGACTGATTAAAACAGATTGATTGAGATTATGAACGTCACATTTGGAAGCAACACGGAAACTATTGATAACTGACCTCGTAATGTTGAGCCACAATCAAGTGACAAGGACGACGCATAAACTATTCTAACTAACCAACCACCCTCCAAAATGAGAACTTTCAGCCACGACAGAGTTGCCGTGTATCAGCCCCGCTTCGCGACCGGTATTTTTCACCTCATTATTAAAGATATCACCTCAAATTATAAGATAGGTTGAAGTCAAAATATTATATTATTATTGAGAAATTTTCTATCTGAAAAGGCGTTCGGTTTTTGGATGCTATTCTTTTTATATCCGGGAAAGACATTATAATATGAAGTTTTTTGGATAATATGAAATAGTAGAAGCTTCGGCGGCTTCCCCCCCTCAAGTCGCAACACATAATGGCAAGAATAAAAAAAATAACTAGGCTGGTAAAGAAATCCTTTCTAGGTCTTTAATACCTAAGGAGCACTGAACACGTTGTCTGCAGACCTGTGCAAATTAATTGGGATAAAGTAAAAAAAAAAAATCGCTTTTTTAGAAAACGATGCTTTTGTTCATTCTATACATTTACAGTACATTTTCTAGTATGAAGTATGTCCTCTATTAGCAGAAATTACCTCTTGCAGACGTTTTGGTATTGTCTCCACTAGATTAGTACACATGTTCTTGAGTTCATCATCATGAAACCACACTTGAATTGCATCATTTATCAAACATTTTTTGTTTGTTTTACAATCCATCTTACTTAAGCGCTTCTTCACAATATTCCACAAGTTCTCAATGAGATTTAGTTCTGGTGAATTCTCAAGCCAATCAAGCACTTTTATTTGGTTTTCAGCATAAAAATCTTTATCAGTTTTGAATTGTGACAAAAAGATAAGTCAAGTTGAAATGTTCCTTTAAAGATTTTTATGAATGAAATAATCTTATGCCGTAATATTTCGATGTATTTCGTCGAATTCATCATGCCTTGAACAGAACTAAGCTTCCAGTACCATTTGCCGCATGAAATCTCCAAAACATCAACTACAGCGGGTGATTTGCAATCTATTGGATATGGTTCTGTCTCAAAGGTTCACAAACACTTCATCTCGCAAATTCTGAAATGTATATCTGCACAAATAAATGAGTTTAATCATTGAAAACTACTTTCTTCCTGTCATCAGCAGTCCCTGATTTATATTTTTTGCCCATGCTAAACGTTTTTTCGTCATATTAGGAGTTAAAAAATATTTTTTTGTTGGTCTCCTTACCTTATGGCTAGTGTTCAGAAGCCTACGTCGTACAGTTGAGCTACTCATATCAAAACCATGTGCCGATAAATCCCTTTGAAGGTCTGAGCTTGTTTTCCTTGGATTAATTTGTTATTTCTTATTAGAATTTTATCAGATTTTGCAGTAGTTTTCCGCTTGCGCCCACATCTTCATTTCCCTTTTTGAGAGGCTGATCCGCATTCTATCAATGAAGTTAGGATTCTTGAAACACTTGATTTGATTACACCAACTGCAGAAGCTATTTCCCTAACTGTAATAGAAGTGTGATCTTCAAAAGTTATAATTTTAGCACGATTCCTTGGATTTATATCCATTTTTGAACACGTGGAAGGAAAATTAAGCAAACACTAACAACTAGCTGCCTCACTCAAAGGCTCACAACTGAAGAATAGGTAAGTACTTCTGCACTAAAATCAGTTAAGTTGATCACGCTCTCTAAGCAGATAAATCCGGTTTGAAGTGGTTCGAACTCAGTCTAAGCAGATAAAATCGGTTTGAAGTGGTTTCAGACACATCTACCAAAAAAAAAAAAAAAAAAAAGCCTGTCCCAATTAATTTGCACAGTATAGTAGGTTGTTCAAATCCGTCCAAGGCCCAAAATGATCAACCAACTTCCTCCAATATAGTGGCAACGTCCTCCGCAACATGATCCAGAAATCGAATACTAGAGGACAAAACATCAAAACCTAGCTCTACGAATTGAATATACTCCATCACAAAATAGCCTCAATGTGTCTAACTATAAGGGACTCCACTCATATAACATATCTAAATTAATGATACTAACAGCTGCGACGCATGCATTAAACACACCTGCTGTCTCAACTAGAGACTGCCGAGGACATCAATGGAAACATTCCACATTACACTCAATACAATAAAGATGTATATCAGTTGCAATAATGGCTGATAAAACAACTTTCTCTAAATACCATTTACAAAGTTCCTCAAAAGTAAAAAAAAAAGACTTTCCTCCTTTTGAAGGAGTGTGGGGCAGCCCTCTCCCACATGTCGAATTAATGTCAGAGGTAGAAAGCACCCAATATCTGACTTGTAGGGAATTTCCTTCAGGCTCAATTGTCAAAGGCTCAGCAAGTGGTGTGTGAACACGCTAATCTCCATGTCAAGATGCTCCTATAATAAAGTACGATGCCTTCACACTTAAATCTAAGACTCCAAAACATCTGGAGAGGTAAGCTCAGATATTGTGTTATTTATTTGATTGTGCATGTTTTTGTGTGTGTTTGTTTGTGTGTGTGGATTAAAATTACGAGGTCTGTTTTGTAGCTGTCTTGTGTGACTTTGATAAAAGCGAATCAGATCACGATTATTTCAGTTGCCAATTACTTTTCATGCACTTGCTCCCTTCAGAAACTGAAATTTTAAATCGAAATATCTTTTTAATTTTCAGAGCATTATTGACGCATAAATGATACTCAGAACAATAAATCTTTTCTAAATTTTAGTACCGTTCTCTTTCAATTCTTAAAAATCAACAGAAAGCATTGTTCCATATCATTTACGAGAACACAGTTTGAAATATTTTAATTACTGTTGAAAACTATCACATTAAGGAAATGAAGTAAAGATAAGTTTATACATGCTGAAATGATTAATATTTTGATTTGAAATATCAAGGAGCGTTTTTCAAAAATTAAAATTATAATTAGACTTATTTAATAACTCTTTTTTTTTTTTTTTTTTTTTGTCATTTCTTCTAAAAGTGAAGCTGAAAATATCTCGAATTTATTAAGATGCTAAGTTTTAAAAATTAGCAAAATAATTTTAAAAGAGATAGTTTATATTACGCTACTCCGTTTTCTTCGTATTTATAAAAACAATTAAAAATTCTTGCTAATAATCTAACAACGCTTTTGTGGATTAGCACGTGCGAGTATTTGAGAATAAGCCTTTTAAGTCGCCATGTTTATAAACAAAACAACAACAAATAAAAATTTAAAATCTTTGAGTAGCTTCTACAAAAAAAAAAAAAAAAAAAGCAGCCATTGTTAAATCAATGCAATATATTTTTAATAATAAATTCTTTATCTATTTTTGCTCTACATATTTCGAACTATATGTAATAAATATAATTAAAATAGACGATGAGTGTACATGATTGATGAGTAAGTGTTTTTTTGGGAACCCCTTCCTATTAGCGGAAAATAATCTTTTTAAGTCACAAAATCTATTAAACCCTTCATCTGAACAAAACATACATCCCTGATAGAGATATTAATTGATTTGATATGAATATTCCGAAGCAAAATATAGAATGAAAAAATTAATTAACCCATTTACTATGCAAGAGAGTTTTATATTTATTGATTTTGTTGCCGATAGATGGCGTAACTAGTTCATCAGAGTAGATTAAAGCGCACGAAAAAGTTACTAATTGAATGTTTCTTTTTGATTATGTGTATGTGTGTGCATATATATACAAAATATAATAATGAAATTTAAACTGTTCTTATATATATATATATATATATATATATATATATATATATACACACGCAAAAAAGTTTAAATTTCATTTCATAAACTATTCAAAACAATTTAATTTTAAATTCCTTAAAATATTTTCTTTAATAACAGACTTATTACAGTTATTTTTTTGAGTACCAAATTTATTTTTCTTCTCTGAAAGAATAGTTCTTGTAAATTATCTGAACTTATCGAGCATTAGACATACAATCAAAATTTCATTATTTATTGTTTTTTTTTAAAAAAAAAATTTGCAGCATTTTCTCGAACGATCAATGTTGTTTATTCTTAAGGCAAAAATTGTTTCTGAAATGTAATTTAGTAATTTTTTCTTAAAGCCTTGGACTCGTGAAATGATAAATAAGTAAGAAAAGTATCAATGTGAATCAGGTGAAAATTTATCAGTATTATATATAGAAACAAAGATAATATCTTTATTGAAGTCATGAGAGACTTTCTAAAAATTTTAGAAAAATGCACTTTAATGCAAAAAAATTTGAAAAAAAGTATTTTTTGAGCATATGTATATATTAGAATGTAAATAATTATTAATGTTAATATGTATATATTAGAATGTAAATAATTATTAATGTTAATATCTATATATTAGAATGTAAATAATTATTAATGTTAATATGTATATATTAGAATGTAAATAATTATTAATGTTAATATGTATAATAATTTAAATTGCCTAGTGTTTTAAGATAGAACGTAGCCCTCTGATTTAAGACAGAAATTAAGAAGTCCACCATTAATAGTCTGTTGCAGAGATGGCCAAGTTGTTGCATTTCAGTCAAATTTGAAAAAGAGAAGAAATTTTTTAGATAAACCTTAAATTTTTTTTTCTAAAACTGGAATACGCTTTAACTTAAATAAGGTAAATATCGTGTGATATTTTTGTGAAAAAATTATATCAATTTGATTGATTGATTGTTTATTGCATCGCACTGATAAGCAACTCGAAGGCTATTGGCGACGAACCTCATAATATTGAGCCTCGGGCAGATGACGAGAAGGACACTTCAGCTGTTACCTCCCTCTCCAAATTTCCACACCACGCCGTCGGGAGGACTTGGAACCTCAATCCGATTTAACGTGCAGCAGACCCACTACTTGGTGGTACTTAAGTGGCATCAGAATTCGAAACCACGAACAGACAAAAACAACGACAGCTGCGAGTCCGCGACCATGACCACTATTCTACCACGGCCACTTCATTAAACTGGCGTAAATTAATTAGTTTAAATGCGTGATTAAGTTATTATTTTTTCTCTACTAAGTGAAGCGTATTCTATGCTCTGTTTATATATATATATATATATATATATATATATATATATATATATATATTTCTATTTACCTATCTCTAACCATGAACGTAAGACGATATAAAAAATGTTCAAGTTATATGGCGTGTCTGAACTCTTCTACAAAAAAAGTTGGCCACATCTGTTCTGTTGTACTAAAGAACTATCAACTTTTTCTTATCCTACGGTATACACTTGAAACAGCAAATTAACATCCAAAGCACTTTTAGATCACAATAATAATTTTTTTCTCTATTTATTTATTAACACAATCAAATAAAATTTAGTGTGGCTTGTAATAAGAGATAATATTTGAAATTAAATAGTTAAACATTAATATTTTATAATAATAAGAATTGTAAAAATCAAAATTATAAATTACAAAAACCAACTTAAAGGGATTTTAATATGCACAAACTAACGTAATTTGAGTTTTTTTTAAAAAATAATTTATTCAATAGCCCTTAAGAAACTCGATAAATATTTACTTTCCTCTCGTAGTAGGTGCATTAATAAGCTGTAGTATACGGGTTGAAAATCATTGATCTTGAACATATGTGCCAAACAGGCAGGTATCACCCACTGGTGGATATTAAAGAATTCTAAAAGGGCTAAAGCTAATTGTGGAGTGTTGAGAACTAACTTCCAACCCCAGGAAATGTACGCAATAGTAGGAGGTTGGGCCACAGTTTACAGTTGCATCGTGCAGTTCACCACACGGAGAGCCATAGTGTGTGTATATATGTTTCGACTCGATCGGCAAAGCTTGTATTGAAAAGTTTATACAGGTCGATACAAAACTGAGGCTTTCCCCGACACACCAAAAATTTCCACAAGTAAAGTTAGTTGCATAATGCTTCCTACTTTTCATTTCAAAGCTAGGTTATTACTTTTGATAGCGTAGAATAAAATGCATTCAAAAGAGAAGGGGGAAGATAGCTTCTGCGTGATTACTTTTCTTTTCTGACTTTTGGAAGTATTTTTAAATATTTGTTAAAGATCTGAAAGCTCACAATTACGTTATTGATTTAAAGAATGCAAGTAGGTACAAGGGGTGTTCAAATAAAAAGGAAGAAGTATCGTAATAACGTAACCGTCAACATATTTTTCTCTGCCGCTATGGGAAAATATAGAGAGACATCTAGGAATGCGAATGGAGTCTCCGGTGGGGATCGGAGCATGCGCAGGAGATAGCAGAGGCTCTTATAATTCCTCGAGCACAGAAGAACCATTAACTCCGATGTGTTCTGTGAAACACTCCGATGCCTACCCAGGCCCATCAAGAACAAAAGATCGGGCCTGCTCAGGGAGGGTGTGGTTCTGCTCCGTGATAACGCGCGTCCACACGTCTCCAAGGTCACACACGCGGAACCGGCCAAGTTCAAGTGGGAGCAGCTTGACCATCCACCCTACAACCCAGACATGTCGCCTTGCGATTTCCATGTTTTTGGTCCCCTTAAAAACATCTGAAAAGGGAAGCGCTTAACTGGGACGACGAACTCAAGGACGCTATGAAGGACTGGGTCTCGTCGCGGCCACAGGAACTGTGGGAACAAGGAATCCTTCGACTCGTTAATCAATGGGATCGTTGTGCTCAGACCTATGGTGTATACTTTGAATAAAGTCTTCATTTATACCTACATTGTCGTTTGGTACTTTTTCATTTGAACACCCCTTGTATATATTTTTCTGAAAAGGAAGCGATGAGTTATTATTATTCTTTTTCTTTCGAGAAGGAGGTGATAGGCCAAAAAAGTTTGGGAGCCTATATTCCAGAACGTATGAATTGAAACGAAAAGAAAAGAATACGAATTTGGAAGCCTCAACTAGCAGTTAGGAAATGCATGTTAGAAGTTTAATGCACATTTGATAATACTTCTATATCACATTTAAATCATTTATGAGGATATTTTTTATTCAGAGTTGAATCATCCATAAGGAAGACGAGATTATGACAAAGGATCTTGTACAGGTTAAAGGCCCATAAATAATTTTATTGATTAATATCTAATTTAGATTGATTCGAAAGTACTGGATGTGAAACCCGAGATTAATGAAAATGTGCATTTATAAGTTTTGTAAGCTGTTTATGATTTTATGTTCAAGAGCATTGACAACAATTATATAGTAAAATTAAGATTTTCTTCCATCGTTTCTGGTTTTATTTCATGATTTTTCAAAATGCTTGTTAAATTTCTCTAAATATCTAATGAATTTTACGTAATATATTTGTTAAAATCTTTCTTTCTTTTCAAACACTTCTTATTTCTTTGTACGGTATCAGTTTGTATATAATATGTTTATGTATCAATTTGGCACATATATTTTCATCTTCTTCTTGATAAGCCAGAACCTTGAAGACTTATACACAAGCTCAGTTTGGATGATAATGCAATATTCAATTATAACACTATTAACAATGAAACAAAAGCTTCTTAAGAGAACTGCTGAAACATTTTTTTAAATAAAGTAGGAAATAACATTCATAAATTTTTTGATAAAAACCGACACTTTTATGTGGCAAAAGAGTAAAAAAAGAACTAAGAAGAAAAAAAAATAGTTTTTTTCTTAGACCAGTTAGAAATTAAATCGAAGCTGAATTCACAATACATTACAACAGTTTGTCATCATCATAAATATTTTTTTTTAAAAAAAAGAAAATGAAGATTTTTCAATCAAATTGAAAATGTTTGACTAAAAACTGAGAGTTGTGCGCGCTCCAATTATCTAGCTATCTAACTTACGATCGCATCCAACACTTCAGTTTTTAGTCAAACATTTCCATCTTGATTGGAAATCTATCGCTTTTTTTTTATTTATTTATGATGATGATAAACTGTTATTTTCAGTACAATTTCATTTAATTTCTTACTGGCTGAAGGAAAAATTATTTCTTTTTAGTTCTTTTTTCACTCTTTTGCCATATTTTTTTTTTTTTTTTTAAAATTTATACATATTCTTCATTCAACAGCTATTGATAAAGATGAAGAAAGTGAGAAAAAAAAAGAAGGACTTTTTGAAAATCGAAATTATATCTAAAAAAGTAAGCAGAATACAAATTTGATCGAAACTCATTTTACGATTTGACCCATTTTGGACTCTGCCACCCTGTAACTTTATATGTCTTTGGTAACTGGACAACAAAATACGAATAACTGTCAAATATAAATAAAAAAAATTCAGACGAAACAAGATTTATTACTAGTGTTATAGCAGCCACACCTTTGGAGATATTTTTTTTCCTTTTCTTGAAGCATTCTTCGGCATTGTGCACCGGTTAGTCACTGATTCTTTACATTTCTTTAAGATATTTTACCACGGAAATGTACTCTTCCGATACTGATTTATATGTCATTGTTTTCAAACGACTTAAAGCGATGAATGTCACTTGGGTTTAAAATTTACTACTCTCGAAAAAAATTCAGTTTTTATGCTGATTGTTCCTTGATACAAACGGGTGAATGACCGGAACATAATATTTAGTAGCTGTTGAAAGTTTAAGGAGTTAGGAGAATAATTTATTTCTCTATACCTTTATAAAATGTACAATAAAACAGGTCGATCTGACTTTGTATCTGTTTATCTTTGTATCTATTTTTTAATAAAATATTAATTACGTTAATGTTCGAAATTAATATTTCATTAAACTATTATTGTTGATAACTCATCTATATATTTATATATAACGATATACAAATCATCCATTTGTTTCTTTGATTTTAGATTGAATATTTCAAATGAAACCTTATTAGAATGCCTTTTACAAGTGCTTGAAATAACCTTTGTGACTTTGAGTTATTCGCGATTTTCTCTTCTCTTCACTAACCTTGGAAGCCAAATGAAACGTTATTAGGTAAATTAGATGAAGAAAGAGTCTTCTTGGTCCTAAGAAGCCCCATCAGGCGGTGTATATCTCCATTTCAGTAACCTTTAGGCACGGGGTGTTGATTGTAAGTCCAGGCCGAATGCTAGCTCGACGCTGGACTCCCAATTAACTTCCCAAGCAAACTTGGTACTTTTTAATCCACCCCGGAGAGATGAAGAGCTGAGTTGACCCATGACGAGCTACTCAAGCTGAAATCACAATGATATATTAGCGAAATAGAATTGAAAGGAATAAAAAAGACGGAAAAGCTGATACATGTTTGTAAATTAGAGTGAATTATTGTAATTAATCGTTTGTAGTAAAATTAATTTGAAGTGATCCCTGGTTAGAGTAATAGGAGTCGAATCTGTTGCATTCAAGAAGTGTTTTCCTCATTGCGAGTGAGTTGGCCAACTAAGACGTAATTGTAAGGTAGGATTAAAGTGAGTTATGAGGATTTGAGAGAGAACGACCTTACATAATCTGTGAAGACAGTTAATAAACTATATTGTCCTTTTACTGATGTCTCTTCATTTTGATCTGCGAATTTATTGACTATTTAATTAGATTTTAAGATGTCTGTGGAGTTCAGTAATAAAAGTTAGACGCTATATTTTTTTATTGAGTATTTTCATAGTAATAAGAGTACATAACCTTTTAGTAATATATAAATATGCATTTACAATATTGTAGCGTTTTATATAATCCAAGGAATCAAATAAAGAGACTTTTTTTAATTGAATTATATGTTTCCTCTCACAGAGTGACGATTTTAAATCATCTCTCTCATTGCCAGTACAAGTCTTTCATATTGCAGGTTTTACCCAAACGTTTCTTATAATAAATATTTCTAGATGTTGTGCAATAATGCTGGAATAAAATGATGATAGGTTGAACTTAAAAACGTACATAAATAAGTTTAATAATTTTAGTCGCAAAAAAATTAAGAATACGAATAGCTGAGTTCAATATTTCATCTTCCAGCGCGACAGTTTTAAATTATTCCTCTCTTTGAGAGAACGTCTTCCTAATTCTAAGTTAAACAATATTCTACTATAGAAATTTTTCATTTTGTAATCTTAAATGTGTAGATTTGTGTCATTCTAATTATATAAAAAGAAATATGACTTTTTTACCAGACTAGAATCCAATTTTATTTTCTTTATAATTTTAATTATTTCATTCGCCTCCTTTATGCTTTATTTAGTGTTATAAAAACAATCTTTTTCTATCTATAATTTAATTTAGTGTAAATGGAGTTATCCAAAGATTCTTTTGAAATATTATTTGTACTGTTTTTGTCTTCAACACAGTTAACCCAAGAACTTTGATTAGAGAAATAATTATGTTCTCATTTGGTTGACATAAGCCTAGGAAAATATTTTGAGAACTTTTTTATACTTCTACATCACTTTCATCTCTTCTGGTAATTTTTTTCCCACTGAGTAAAAAGTGTCAATTTTACACCGATTTTATAGTGAATTTTCGAATAGAAGAAAAATCACCTTCTAAAACGAATCCACGTGCTTCTTTTCGGAAGCTTTTTCATAATTTTTCCTTGATTTGAACGTTACAACATGTCATGTAAAAGGAAATTTATCTGACACCACCTGCCATTCACTCACTCGTAATAAGACACCCGTTATACATCCACATTCTTATTTTTCTGCAGCAGATTCATATTCTCATTGTGTGTGAAATGGAGCATGCCACCAAAATGGTTTACTTTTAATAGCATTTATGCATAAGCCGAAAGAATATGAACGTGACTTTTATCATTATGTTTAAAAGATATAAGACTGCTTTTTGTTTGTTTATAAAGAAGAAATTTTACTCAAAAATTGCATTTATGTGCATTATAAATGCCTAATAATATGACATTTTTCAAAATTTTTTTATAAAGCTTTATTTGTGACATTTATTTTATTTCATTTACTTTTCTTTTTTATTAAAAACCTCATTCCAATGGGATATAAGAATTAATTATATACACTTCTAAATAATGCACCTTGTTTAATTTAGTTAGAAAATATTCTTTTCATTCGTTCTATTATTTCGTTCATTTCAATTTTCATTTACTTATTTTATAGATTTTTTTTAATAAATTGGAATTGAAAATTTGCAATCAAGGGATACAAATAACTCTTTAACATTATATGAGGTGAAATACATTTTTGATCATAGGAACTTTTTTTAAATAGAAGTTTCGAATGATAATTATCTGTTCCCATTAGGACCTCATATAAAATTAGAATATTGGTTCAAATTAAACTTTTAGTACTATTCACGTTCGAAATTTTATTGACTGGCTCATAAATGTCCCACTAGTGCTTTTTTTTTTATTTAACTATTGACAAAGGGTCTGTTTCATAAGGATCTAAGGCCTATGCACAAATCCCAAGTAATAAGAGAGGAAAGAAATTTCTGGCAAAAATTTTATGAGAATTTGTTTTTTGTTAATTTCACGAAGAGAAACTCGAAAACTTCTTCAGTTCAACTTTTGCAACTAAAGTGAAACGGTTGTTGATGTTTGTGTATGCGTATGAATGTCTATCTACCATTTTAAATAATAATAATTTTAAAAAATTAAAAGAAAACTTATGAAATATTCTTTCTTTCTATAAACTCTGCCTTAAGATATTTTACCACCGTTTAGTTCAATATTTTTAGAGTTTCTAATCATTATGTTAAAAATCGCACATACACAGCAAACATATTTGAAAGAAATTATAAGAATTATTGAAAAAAAAATCCCTTTTTTAAAATTTTAAATTAATTTTTGTTCACTTAACTTTTAACTGTAAATTAGTATAGTATCATTGGCTTAGAAATCGAAGACTCTAGATTTTAAACTAAAAAAATTAATAATTAAGTATTGATAAGAATTCAATACCTTTATGATAGAAATTGCTTAGTTTATCATCTAAATATGAAAAAAGGAAACTAAAATATACTATTTAACATACGCTAATCATAAAAAATATGGTACATTAAACTGAAGTTTTTATTAAATAGCAACTGTGTTTAAGATTCAAGAAAGGTCATCGACATGAACGAAAGGAGACATTATATATTATTTCCAATTGTAAAAAACATTTCTTTTTCATCGAAACGCACGTGTTTTCCTCTGAGAAATTCGTGGAAGTTTTGAACAAACAATGAGTAGCTAATAACGACGGAAGAAAGCGTTCATATGTACAAGTGACAAAGGCTACTAGGAATGAAAATTCAGTTGCGAAAATTTTTTGTTGAAAGATAGAAGACTCTCTATGTGACTACGTGCATGAAAGGCAGTTGTAATTTATTTTAATCACGAAAAAAAAAAAAATTGATACAAGTTCTAAAATTTTTATAGAAAGTGCACTAAAAAACGTAAGGGTAAAAAAAAGTTTAATAAAAGTTTTTGTCCTCTTTCTTGAAAAAGAACAGCAAAATGTTCTAAGTTAATTTAAGTAAGGACGAATCAATAAGGATTGTTACACACACACATACGCAGAATAGATTAAATAAAGAGAATTTTACAATTGTTGGAAAAAGCTGGGTAAAACCGGCGTCGATTAAGGAAAAAAGGGAAGATGAGAGAGAACAATAAATCAACACCCCAAATTTGAGGGAAAGTTTCCTTGATAAACTGACCAAAGGTACGCTAAGAGTGTGTAACTTTTATTATCTTTTTGCTAAAATGTATTATCTTCTAGAAGAGAGTTTCACATTGAACTTTTGAGATTCAAAAACAGAACTCACGTGCCCTGATATCATTTTGATTCGTATGGTATAAATGAATCAATTTCGTGAATATTAAAAATACGTATAAAGTTGTCCCTTTTAATTAAGTAATTTTTCATAAATATATGGCCTTTTAAGTGAAGTAGGGTTCAGTGATTTTTACTTGGTAAACTTTCATTCTTATTTTCGGAAAAGACAGAGAACTTCTTGGTCTATATAAGTTGATTGTCCAAAGCTCACCAAATACCGTAGAATTCAATCGAACTGGGCATCAAACCCCTTACCTAATATGGTACGGAAGTTAAGATAGTGAATCAATAGCTCAAATATCATCCTTGTAACTTGGTCATGGATTTAAATTACTTGATCTATTACCATTAGCCCATTATTAGCTTTAAAAAGCGACTTTAATTCAATCCAACCAATCTGTCTTCCCTAACCTGCGTGAAGATAAATGTTATTTTTTCTTGATGCACGTTAAATTAAATTCATTCTAGAGTAATACTGAATTTAATTGTATTGAATCATTGTTAAGTGACGTGGAAAATACCTGAATTTTACCTCTCTCTTATTATCGAATGTTCCACATCTCACTACTTGAGAGTTTCGCGATACAGTTTGGTTTAACGTGACGCAGTCTGTTATTTTTCAACATGACCGTATTAGGAAGGATAAAATCTTGGGCATATAACCCTCCTACCATCAATTTCTCACATTAGAAAAATGCAATTTCAAGACTGAATTTTCGCTCATACATTTAGTAAAATTTTGCATTCGATTTGATAAAATTCACCCATTTAAAGAATTAAATGGGAATCTTTCATTACAATCTAATTTTTTCACGTTCACAACATTCCATGATTCCCAAAATTTTCTCTAAAATATTTGATTTAAATAATAATCTTTTGCCTTATCTTATATTATAATCCAGAATTAGATAAATTTCTATTAATTTTTGTCTAATTTTCATCACATATCAGACTGATTTTTAATATCCCAAAATGGCTTAACATTGTCAATTTTTAAGAATCTTTCCTGAAAAAGGAATAAAAAAATGGCCTTCTACTTTAGAAAAAAGAGAGCTCTAGTTTCTTATATGTATTATAAACCCCCAAAAAATATTAAAAATTAAAAACAGATTATTTTAAGGTAAGTTAGTATTTATCCGAAAATAACAATTTTTGTATTAATAGATTTTTGTTCTTATGTCAATGAAAAATACATCATAATTCTGATACATACTCTGCTTTGGCTCTAATTTTTTTTTTGCAAGAGATAAAACCTTTTGTTTCCCTCCTTACATTTATTTTATTATCGTAAGAATGCATGTTTATCGGATGCATATCGAAATAATTCATGTTTATCTTTCCAAGTCCCAGTTTGAAATCGCTCCTTTGGACATTTTACTTGAATAAAGAAATGAATCTTACATAAAAACTAAAGACAAATCAGCTTAAAAGGTAGTGTTTTTATTTTATATTTGAAAATGTTCGAATTAGGAATTTACAAATGATACGAAAACTATATACTCTTTAAAAACTTCTACGACAAAATAACTAAATAAGTATGCAAAACAGATACGCTCGAATTAACATCACTATATATATCACGATTAAAATGCCTCTCTTACGGAGATTATGTTTAAAGGAGAATCAAAATAAATAAAATAGGTTAAAATTAAGAAAAAACGTTTATGGTTTTCTGTACGTGTGACATTATTGTTCGTCAACCAAGGAAACGAAAATACAATCGAAAAATTTGGAGATGAAATAATTTCAAAATGCTGCATATGAACTAAAAATATCGAGGTTATTGACAGGTGGTTCTTTACGAAGGTGTTTTTCAGCTGCGGAAAAAAAATCACTTTTTGAAGGAAGCTTAAGTGTAATGAAAGAAAGGAGAGACAAAGAGATACACCCGGATATAATTTTTTTTAAAGCAAACATCTGAACTACGAATATTTTATATCATTTTTGTGATAGGTTTCTTAATTTTTTTCGAAAACCTATATCCATTTTTTAGAGTATTGCACTGGGATTTTCCTGTTTAACTGGACACCACAACATTAGGAAATAAATTTTACTTACGTGCTTGTTAAGAACGAAACTTCTTTTTCGATAAATTCTTTGCTAAATTTTACGTTTAAAAGAAATAAACATGGTACATTTTATTATAACAATAACTTCTGGAAATAAGTGTTTTTTATTTGTGTTCAACTAACTAAATGATACTGTTGTGTTTAGTTATCAATACCAAGCACGGCATGCTACTGTGGATTAAGGCAGTATATTTAATTAGTTATAGATATCTACCATTAGAAATTACTCAACATATGTCTCTCAATTTATTAGAGTTTTCCATAAATATATAGATATTATTCTGTTCCATTTAACTTATAATGATTGTCCACTATTTAAAAATAGCATGCTTGGTTTTAAGGAGCCTATTTTCTTTATTTATCTCCTGTATATATATATATATATATATATACTGTAGTACACTAAATTTGGATATTTCATTACGATAAATAGTGAAATAACATTAAGAACATTCTGAAAGGAAATAATTATATAAAACCAGTTCTTGAAGAAATAATAATAAAAAAGACAATTTAAGATATACAAAAATAGTTCATTTGTCACAATGTACGATATGATATTCTAAAGCATAAATATATTCATAAATATTTTTGATGATAATTAAGATTTTAATTTTAGATACGGTCGTAGTAATAATTGAGAAAAAGAAAGAAATTTTCGCTTTGTTTTATACAGGCGAGAGTACCATTTTCAAGCATCCAAAAACCATTCTGTAACATTTTTTTTTTTGGAAAAAATTAAGTTTCATTAAATTTAGTTGTAGCATTGATATTCCAAATTCGGCAAATCTAATTTTTTTATCAATCAATTGTGTACATGTGCTAAACGTAATTGACACAATTTTTTCTATAACTATGCTCTAAATTTGTTTCGTTTATTTAAAACATTGCATAATATTCACTGATTTTCTAAAAATTTAATTGTTTTCTGTTAATATAAGATTTTGTTATAGCAAAAATATGTAGCATTATTTTATTTCTTCGAAAATGGGAAAAAACTTAATATATAATAATAAACAGGAAAAAAAAAAAAAAAAAAAACAGATATATTTTAAGAAATATAAATCTACATGTGCGAAAGAAAGAAAAATATTTATTTCATGAAGTTTCATTCATATCAGTTTATATGATTTCGTTTCAGATAACTTCAAATGATATTATTCAAGACTAGCAAAACGTGTACAACTGCTCAATATGTAATGTGAACTCCACTCGATTGTTAAATAAATAAACATCTTAGTGGTTGCTTAGAATAGCCACGATTATATATATGACGACATCTGCACATGAACTATTTATTTTTTAACCTTACGAAATAAAAATAAACATTTCTCAAAAGAATCTCTGCTGAGAAGTAAAAGAGGAAACGGAGTTTAAATTTATTTAAAAAATAGATATCTGTACATGAACTATTTATTTTTTAATCTAACGAAACAAAAATAAACATTTCCCAAAAGAGTTTCTGCTGAGAAATAAAAGTGGTAACTGAGCTTAAATGATATTTTTATTCCAAAAGGAGAAAATCTGTGTTTTTTTTTAATATATATATTATAAAAGGACATGTGGATACAGTTCCAATTAATTATGCAATTATCTGCCTATATTAATACAATAAAGATTATTAATTAACATAAAACAGGAAATAATGCTTAGTTGAAAATAAAGAAAACTAACGAAAAAGAAATTAGTAATAGACAAATTGCACTCTATTAATGAATTGATTTTTAAATAAATAAAATTAAGTATCTAATAATAATTAAATTTCATAACGATCTCGCAAAATTTAGAAATGTTACAAAGGATATGATAGTTATGTTACAAAAATTTTTGGCAAATTTCTTGAATCAATTTTACTAGAGACAATAAATAAAGAAAAAAATGGGCTCTAGATGGAATCTTACGCACACTGCTTGATAGAGAAATTCAGCACTTTTAAATTCGGAAGAAAAGGTTTCGCGTAATTAAATTGAAATGAAAGGAAATAATGATAAATTTTTTATCGCCACACACACAGTCACAAATGTACACACACACTTATATATATATAAATGCGATAAATTCACCTCATAAAAGTAAACAATCAAATGCTAATTCGTTAACAGTTTGGCCAAGAACTGTAACTGGATAAAGTTTTATAAGATTTAACGGGCTCTCACGCATTTTCCCTTTAACTAACATTTGGGACTACTTTACAACGAAGTTTGATAAGAGAACCTCGCCTTGTAAAAGAACCGTGAATTATGTAAATTTGTATTGCTATATAAGAAATGTAGAGAATGAGACAGAGAGGTTAGAGGTAATAGAAAGATGTTAGATATAGGAGGAGATACAAGAATTAGCGTGAATGACAAGTACAGTATGTTGGTACGAGCAGCTGTGAGGTGATATAGCAAGCTTGAATACTTGATTCGAATCCCGTTACTAGAGTCTATTGGATTATGATGCAGTACATTCAAGCCTACTGTTTGGATTTATTAAGATAAGTAGAACTCTTCATTATAATATATGGTTAAGGACGAGATTAAATAAACGCTCCGTACAGTGTTAATTTATTTAAATAGTGCTTATTTTCTAAACCTGAATAAAATATTTTGGAAGATAATTTTATTGAGTGATTATGTCTAATACACTTAACGACGTAAAATTTTTTGCATGAAGTTAGATCATGATATCGGGCTAATTCATATGTTTATTTGGTACAAAAAGAATCTTAAAATAGCACTTATTTTGAAATCATAAATCTTATAATAACTTAAATAAAGACCTTAAATTTAAAAAAAAAAAAAACATTCTTTATTTTTAAAGACTTTCAAATATTTCTTGTCCTTAATCTGTTTTTCGGATTTGTTTCAAATTGTCCAAAACGTTAGTTGTTCTCTATAATTTGACTTTTATCAGATGGTAAAAACGAAATTTTTAACAGATAATTTAAATATTATTTTTACAAAATATTACTTACGAGTATTGATTGTAAAGTTTTTGTGACGATTTTTGAATACTTTTGTTAATTATTGATTGACAGTTTGAAAAATTAATGAAGCTTCAACAGCGTGAAAAAAGATGAAACTTGAAAAATTGTAATACATTTTTAATAATCAATTCAGTTCCATAATATTTCATTGCAAATAATTGGATCCTATATATACATATATAAAGTTGACGAAATGAAAACTTTGATTTTGTTAAGACATTACGTGGTAACAAAAAGTGTTAAAACTTTTTTAAAAATATATTTTAAAAAAAGATTCTAAAAGGAAACAGCGACAAATTAAAGCGAGGCTTATAATATAAACTTAAAAATCAATGCAATTAATTTTAGAGTTCGGAAATGATTCACAAAATATAATCACTAGTTAAGTTCAGAATACAGCTGTCAGCAACAGGAGTTACATCTCATTTCCATTTTGTTTGGAAAGTTGAGTCTGTGAAAAACTGCATTCGCGTAGCACTGAGTGGGACAAAATATACTGTGAACACTTGAGTTTTAAGTTTCTAGTGCTTTAGTAAGGATATCAAGTACTTTAAATATGTATGAGGTCATAATGTTACTTAAGTCTTTTATTAAAAAAATGCGATTTAGAATGAAGTGATAGTTTTAAATTCGCTGATCAAGATAAGTTACGTAATTCGAATCATAAAATTTCATATTAATACTTTATTCGCTAATGAATATTTAATCGAATTTTAATTGAGCTCTAAATTATGCTAGTTTTGAAGATAATTAAATCTCTTTGTTCCGTTACAGTTTCGTAAATTCATTCTCCTTTGAATTACAGTACGTTTTACAATTCTAATTTTCTTATGACTAAGCAGAAAACTATATTTTGTTGAATATTGTTACAAAACATGTATAAATTAATACAGAGCGAGCTTTATTATATCAGTTTTTTTTCCTTCTTTTATTTAAATTGTAGTGAAAATTCCAAAGAAAATAAATGGTTTTAGTTGAAACTATAGAATAATTGTTAATTATTTTTACTTAAATTAATTATTTTAATTGAGAAGTTTGCTGACTACTGATTCAGAAGAAGATAGTCATTTTATCGAAATTAGATGATATTCCTGCCGAAGTGAGAAAAAAAAATTTATTAAATTTCATTACTTTATTTTCTTTATTGTAAATCTTTTTAATCAGACGAAAAATAACATTTTTTTTTGTTTTCAAAGTATAATATCCAAACGTGCTTAAGTTATATAGTAGTCATGTCAGAGACAGCAAGCATTTTAAAACTCATATTTATTTATTTATTCTTTATTGATAATACGATGGTTTGCAGGGAAGGGAGAGACATCAAGATGCAAGTTTTTGGGATCAACAAGTATCCAAAAATCTGTGTCTCTGGACATATCTACATAGAAGGAACGCGTTGGTGCTCTTGAATACAGTGCAAATTTTCATATTGAAGCAGTCAGGGGGACTAACTTTTAACGCATAAACTTCTTACCCTACGAAATTAAGCTTTGCACACCAAAGAAAAGGGAATATTACCTTTTTTTTAATTCGACGCCCGAATCTAAACTAAAAAACTGTGGTCATGATTGAAAACCAATTCCGTTATTAAAGAAATCTAATAAAAATCTCCTAAAACTTTAATTCCTCAAATTTTCGTAAAACGCAAACACACACACACACACACACACACACACACATATATATATATATATATATATATGGATGGATGCATATGTATATGTATATATGTAGTGTACTCATATATAGAGAGAGCTCTCTCGGAAAAACCCAAAACTGACTCCAGACGATTTATTCATGTGAAACTCGTAACAATGTTTCTGATTTTTTTTTTTATTGCGAAGAAAACGACAACAATTATATTTAGAAAACAATGATTATTGGAACTGAGTCTAATGCTGTGACAAAAAATCCTCAAGAATGTGGGAGTGAGTGGCTGAGGGTTTAATGGCACAAGAGCCAAATTACGCAAAGTTGCGCCCAACATTTGTTAAAACTATTATAAATTTCTTTTAATTTAAGCAAATATATGAATACCAAAATATGAAAAAAAATACTTGGCTTGATAAAGAAAGGAAAGTTAAAAGGTTATGAATTCAGATATGGTTTAAAACTTTTTTTTTTTTTTTTTTTGCTTTTTTTGAAAAAACAAATAGATTATTGTGGAGGGTTTCTTCCACCAAGTCAAGAAATTTTAAAACTGATGAATTAAAGAATACGCGACGATGATGATGAAATACCGGCATTTATTTAAAATGTGATGGAAGTTGTAAGGGAGGAGATATGACAGAAAGGGTACTCGGGTCTAGTCTCGAGAAACAAATGCCGTTGATATGTAAAGCAAGTGTGTCCATTGCAAAGGTGAGTGACTTTAACATCCACCCTCCGCAAAGGAATGTAGGCCATGTTCCAAGCATAGCAAGACTTACTGTCCCTGGAATTGTATCAGGGGACTGATCCTGTAGGTTGGGGGATCTCAGGGACAGCTTTCTTAGGTAGGTATGGGCATCATGACCCCAAGGCTTCCAGTGATCTATTTCTTTCCCATGATGTTTACTATCTTTGGTCAAAATGGGTGGCGTGCCCTCGGAATACCATAAAGACCCTTCTCCATTTTCGACTCTCCTTCTTTTCAACTAATTTTTATCTTTTTTTCAATTTTTTCAAACTTATAGAGAACAACTTTGCTTTGTTTGGCGGAGCATGGCCCCGTATGGCTCTTGCTATCACACACTCACTCCTCCAGTGGGACAAAAAAAACTGAAGCAATTAACATAAGAATAGAAACTTGATTAATCATAGTAATGTTATCTCAATATTATTATATAAACCATAATGGCAAGACCGGCATAATGCTCCACTTTACTGAAGGCCCGCGTCGCAAAACTGATTTTGAAACATCAAAAACGGTTTCATTTTCTTTTCTTTTTGGTCGCCTTCCTATTATGCATTCCATTTAAAATTATCCCACAATCAATATACATATAACACATGGATCAATAAGTCCCGAGACTGTGTGGTCGTTTTTTTGCGATTTCCTCCTTCAAACGCACCAGCAAGTCAATATAATAATCACTGTTGATCGATTTACCTTTTTCGAGGTAGTCAATGAAAATCACGCCATGCGTATCCCAAAAAACTGACGCCATGACTTTGCCAGCTGACTGCTGCGTTTTCGGACGGCTTTCGCCAGCTCTGCGCCACTGCCGCTTCGACTCTGGAGTGTAGTGATGTATCCATGTTTCGTCCATGGTCACGTAACGACGCAAGAAATCTTTTTTGTTGCGAGTAAATAGCGATAAACAGCTTTCTGAATCATCGACTCGTTGCTGTTTTTGTTCCATCGAAAGCAATCGCGGCACCCACTTGGAAAAAACCTTTTTCATGCTCAATTTTTCATGAAGGATAGTAAATACACTTCCATATGATATCTGTGTCATCTCAGCAATCTCACGGAGCTTCACTTTACGATCTTTCATTATAATTTTTGTCACTTCACTCACATTTTCCGGTGTAACGGCTTCCACAGGTCTACCCGAGCGTTCCGCGTCATTTGTGTCGGTACGACCACGTTTAAACTCGGCAAACCACCGACAAATCGTTGCTTTTGATGGACAAGAGTCCGGGTAACATTTTTCAATCCATTGTTTCGCTTGCACGGTGTTTTTACCCATTAAAAAACAATGTTTTATCAGAACACGAGAAACTCGGTTTTTTCCATTTTTTAAACAAACTACAAAACGACTTTACTCCAACCTCGATAACTCAGCTGTTTCTGGTCCGATCGACTTAAAATTTTGACAGGTTTCAAGCAAAGGTTAGTACTCTAGAAAGACCTGGTTACTAGTTTACTACGAGCACCATCTCTGGGTTAGTCTTGGAACTTATTGATCCATGTGTTATCACGTCGACCTATGCAAGACAAGGTTATGTGTTTTGAATCAATTACTACTTTTTCAGATAATTAGAGCTTATTAGTATGAAAAGTCAAAACCATATATTTCGCTGTGCTTATGTTGTGACATATGATCGTGCATCGTACGTTTTCATTGCGAGGTATGAAAGTAAATAAAAATACAGGAATATTCAAAATAATTCATTCGATTTCAAAATTACATATTTTCAAAAATAAGCATCACAAAATGATAAGTAATACATGAATACGTAGGAAAACTATTCAAGTTACATATTGTGAAAAATAGATGACACTCGATCTAACTTCGTGAGGCTATTTCACGAAAGCTGTTTTAGAAGATTTCACGGAGTTACCCCGTAGTTGAATTGGTCTTAGTGGACTAGATGATTTTTTTATGTTACACAGCTAGCCACCAAAGACCCTGATATATGAGATTTCTTCATTTTGGGGTTTGTAAAAGATAAAGTGTATGCGCCACCATTACCCACAAATTTATGTGAACTTAAAGAACGGATTTTTGCTGTTGTACAATCAATTACCACTGACACTTAACAATGTGTTTGGCAGGAATTTACATATCGAATTGACATTACACGTGTAACTAAAGGAAGTTATATCGAACTCTTGTAAAAAGACTTCTATATTTTCCTTTTGTATGCATATATCACTTATCATTCTGTGTCGTTTATTTATGAAAATATGTAATTTTGAAATGGAATGAATCATCTTGAATAATCCTGTATTCTAATTTAAAAGTAAGGCAAGAGTTTAATGTAGTATATGGTTTTACTAAATTATATAACTAAGAAGATACATATTATCGTTTTAAAGGAAAACTTGACTTCGATAATATTTTGATTTCAGATATTTTGCAAAAATCATCTGCCTTTCGAAAATGTAATCAAGATTCTAAAGTATCAACAAAAATATTGCATCCATATTGAATAATTCAATGATATTAATCAATATTTGTTTTGTAATGTTTATTATTGAATTATTAATTCATGTAGTCCTTGCTAATCTAATTTGTACAGTGTTATAAATGGCAAAAGGAAATAAATTATTATTGTATAGTTCGAAAATAGCTTTCAATGTCCCCCAAGTTGGCTTTGCACTGTTCCAGCCTTTGTTCAGGCCAATTCTGAGTAGCGATATGATAAATACATATATTTAACTTATATTAAAAGCGTATTTTAAAAACTTATATTTTATACGTATATTCAAAATAGACGTAGTGGCAAAAATGAGTTCAAATAATAGTTCGCTACATTCAATACTATTTACTTGTAATTGTTACAGAATATGTTTCTAAGAAACCTTTAATACTAAACGAAATTCTTAAAAAAAACCATAAACTAACATCTCTCTACTTCATTCTTTGAATTATTTGGAGTTTCAGACTTATAGCATTATGCTATTCGCGATTTTCACTTCACTAATCTAGGGGACTTTATTGTAATTTTAATTGCATAAAATTACAGTTTCTCCTCAATGAAAAGGAACCGTGATTAGGTAAACTAGATAAGATAAGAAGTACAGTTAATTGAATTAGAGATAGTGATATATGAATGAAACAGAATTGAAAGAAAAAGAAGGGAGATAGAGGATAACGGCAGGTTGATAGTAATTAGCAAATTGGTTTGAAACATAGGAATTAATCTTTTGGATTGAAATGAATCTTAATCTAAGTACTAAGATACGAATCTACTATTAGCGAGAAATGTTTGAATAAGAATGAGGGGTTTGGTAAGCTAAGACTTCATTATCAGACAATAATCTGGGATTGACAAGTTAAGTGGAATTCGAGAGAGAGTACCTAATCTATTCTTTATTGTTTAATGAAGTATTTTGTCTTGTTCTGAAGTATCTTCTATTGGAGTTTGGTAATTATTGATTTTTCGGTAGAATGAAGTAATGAAGAAAGGGCGTCACAGATCTTAAAAAAGAAAAAAGAAGGAAAAAGACAGCCTTAAATACACGAAAATAAGTATAAATTCTCCAAATCTGTAATTTTAAGCAATCTTCTTGTATTTTTTGAAATCGGAACGATTTCTTACATATCATTATCGTTTTACGACTTCTTGTAGAAGTTTCAGATACCGAATATTATAGATCAACGTTTCTCAAAAGGAGCAGAAAACAAACTGGCTATAAATGACAAAAAAGTACGGAAATCTCTCGTCGCTCCCCGGAACACTGGGCTCACGAGACTTCCAAACGATAGTGTAAAACTCCAAGCCGATCCATTTAAAATGCTAAGCGATGCATTTTCTTTGAAAATGTTTACAAAGCGTGCATTTTACATTCACGCAAACCTTCCGAAACACGCACGAACTTGAACAATTGATTCTACAGACGAAAGCACACTGTAGCTACTCAGAAAAATGTTTTTCTTTAACGCACCTGGTTGACAAATCAAATTTCCATACATAAAAAAAAATTGCCATTTTTCTTGACACGCATAAGAAATTCTCGTAGATTTTGATGAAAAGAGAATAGGACCGTTCCTTGTCTAGGTATTTCAGCTGCAATCGGATAGTCTAAAATAAATTTCTGCGGCGTAACATCAGACAGGATCACGCTTTTCACGATGTATTTACACAGGTTTCAGCTCTTATCGTTAATTTCGACAGTCTTTCGGAGTGTTCGGTCTCGCGTTTATTGCATTTGGAAATGAGTGCTTGCCAATGAAATAAATCTACCGTAATAGCTTGTTTAAGCATCCGTTTGTCATGTCAAGAGCTAGATTTTAAATACTTGAGCTTGACCTTGAAGTGTTTCGTATAAAAAGATGACCGATTTTCTTACAGTTTCTTTTTTTTTTACAGGCTTTTAGTTAACTTGTTATGTTCATATGTTTGTATTTCCAGTTCGAAATTTGTACTCGAATTTTGAACAACTTCCTATCTTCCGATCAAGCTGAAATGTTGCATACGAAATAACTCCGATAACAATATAATACTGTGATATGCTCAAATAGTGAAGAACCTAGGGAGGGAGAGGGGAGAGGATCATACACTTAATAACGACCAATTGAGTTGCAATTTTGCACTTAGTTATGTATAGCTTACGTTATTGCCTTTTTTAGTCTTAAATTTCGAGACTAAAAAGAATTAAATAAATATAAATAAAACAAACAATATAGAAGATGTTCTACACAAAGTTTTGCAAACAACAGATTTAGCCACCCAAGGTGCGCTTTCTTTTTATAATTATTATTAAATTACTCAATTAAATATATTAGAATTAAAGTAAACGATGAAATATCGATTAGTGCGCAGTAGTAAACCTTTCCGATATTAAAATTAAAGCAAACGATAAATTATTTAACTGAATATATTTAAGCTAAATGTAATTAAAATTGAAGCACACGATAAAAAATTGTAAAGTGATCTGGTACGCTAAAACGCTCCACCTAAAACAATATCCCCTTAGGTGGATAAAAAATTTAATCAAGTTTTCTTTTAAAGATGAAATGAAATGTATAAAAATAATGTTTAAATATAAGAAATTATAAAATTTATAAAATCCTGAGGCACCAATACTTTTTTTGATCTCATATATAAATAAGTAGCTATGGTACTCAATATATAAGTAATGACCTAGGTATCTGAGTTAAGTGAATCAAGATTTTATAAATTATACATCATTTTATAATTGAAAATTATTTTTATACATTTTAATACATCATTAAATAAAAGTATGACTAAAAATTTTTTGGGGCTTATAATTATTGTAAATTTCTAATAATATCAATGCTCTTACAGCGAGAAGTTTAAAAATCCAACTAATAAGAAATTATTTACTTACAGGTTACTTTTTATACCTGCAAGTAAAAATTATGATGAATTTTTTAATTTAAATAAATTGACATATTTTTAAAAATTTGTTTTTAATTTCTTTAAAATTTTGAAGGTTTTTAAGAAATATGTTATAAATTAAGTGAATAACTGTTTACTTGTTCAAATCACAACGCGTTGTGGATACATTTTTGAAGAATTATAGCTAAAAATTATACAAATAAAAATTATTTAGCCCTTTATTTAAAAAAAAAAATTAATTATAATCCGGTAAATATCGTAACAATTTCGATACATAAAATTAACATTATTCATCACAGAGGGAACTCCTAATTATTGATACAAAAATATCTTTTTAACCGTTGTTATTTTCAGTCAAGTCAAAGCTTTCTTTCACTTTTCGTTTTTTAAGGCTCGATGTATTTATTTTATTAACATTTAAAAACATTAATTCCTTACTCCTCTTAAAGGTTTTATTAAAGTTGTATTTCATTATTTGAATGTTGAAAACAGATATTAAAAAAATTTAATTTAAGCAAATTCTTAAAATACTCCATCCATTTCTTATCTTTGCTGTATTGGTATTACATAACTTAAAATTCTATTCCCCAAGTCAGAGCTATCATTTCCTTTAAATATTTTTAATCATTTCAAATATCTTTATATAAGTTTTAATAAGTTGTTGTTTTTTCTTTGAAAAATATTATTTTTTATACTTATTAGTATATCTTTAAATAAAACAGATTTTTTTCTCAAAAAAATTCCTTATAATTCTGATATGCAGGTAATCCCCCTTATAATACGGCACTTATATAACACGGCTTAGTTTTAACACTGTTCAGAGAAATTGGGAAGACTTTCATGAAACGTGGTTTCCCTCCAACAAGGTTTTAGAATCAAATATATCTCCGTGAAACCGTATTAAGTTTTTATGAGCGAAATTCGAAATTAGGAAAATCAGAGGACGACACGGAACGAAATAAAAGCTTTTAAATGCACAAGATATCGTACTGAAAATTTTTCATTTAAGCGCGTGTATCCCATCAGCGACAAGTAGAGCAGAGAACGCAAGATAATGCGGAAGAAAGTTCAGAGGATGAGGATATCTTATCAAATCGAAAACGCCCTTCGATTAATAATGCTTAGACGCAGCTTTAGGACAGAAAGAACATTCATTGTTTAACGCATATTAATAAGAAACGCTTGTGTGTGGTGAGAAATTCGTTTAATAAATACATTTATTCTAAATGTAGGAATATAAAAATATGTTTTTTCTAATTTCAGGATCGTAAACCCCCCTTTTTTTGCACTAGTTTTTTGTTTCGAATAACATGGATTTGCAGTTTTTATATGGAACTTTTTAAAAAAGTAACAATAGTGTTATACGGGAGTTACCTGTATCTCATTTTTCTTCTTTTTCGGGAGTGAACGTAAATAAGTTGATATTACAATTGTGTGGTGTGGTGGGACAAAATACATAAGAGATACACTTCAAATTGTCATTTGGACAGCGATAGCCTAGTGGTCGAGATCACGAACTCGTGGCCTTCGGTTTTTGTCGAGTAGGGGGTTCGAGCCTTGATTCCACTTAAAGACGCGCCACATAGCCGGTGCTGATGTTCTTTAAATCTCTCCAGGTTCAAACTCTTCCAGTTGGGGTAGTGTGGAAGTTAGGAGAGGGTGATACTAGCTCAGGTGTAGTCCTAGTCACTAGACTGAGGCTCAAAATTACGAGGTCCGTTGCCAACAGCCCTCGTGTTGCTTCTTGTGTGACGTAAAGAAAATCAACTTGTTAAAATTAAATAGTCTTGTGTGCGTGTGCGTGTTAATTTAAAGTATTACGAAGCTAATCTCAAATATCTGTTTGCGTGCCTTTCAAGTTCGAACTCTGCAGGAGAATTTAATGCCAGAAAATTTATTTAGAATTCCAAATGTTTTAACCATTTAGAGATAAAAAAAAATTATTAGCCGCATAAGGGGCTATTGTTTTAGGTGAATCAAGTTTCACGCACCAGATCACTTTTCAATTTCTTATCGTTTGTTTCAATTTTAATTACCTTTAGCTTAAATATATTCAATTTAATAATTTATCGTTTACTTTAGTTTTAATTACATGTAGCTGATATAGTATTCAAATTAATAATTTATCGTTTGTTTTAATTTTAATTGCATTTAGCTTAAATATATTTAATTTAATAAATTATCGTTTCCTTTAATTTTAATATCGGTAAAGTTTACTATTGTCCATTTCTCTATATTTTATCGTTTACTTTAATTCTTATGTTTATTTGAGGAATTTAATAATAATTATTAAAAAATATGGGCCCTGAGTGGCTAAATCAGTTCTTTGCAAAACTGCATAGAACTTTAGATTGGTTTTTTATTTATAGTTTGCTTGAATTTTAATTATATATTTAGCTTAAATACATTCAATTTATTAAATTATCGCTTGCTTTAATTTTATTTAGCTTAAGTATATTGAATTTAATAATTTATCGTTTTCCTTTAATTTTAATATCGGAAAAGTTAACTATTGTCCATTTCTCGATATTTCATCGTTTACTTTAATTGTTAGATTTAACTGAGTAATTTAATAATAATTGTAAAAAAAGAGCACCTTAGATGGCTAAATCTGTTCTTTGCATAGAGCTTTCGATAAGTTTTTTTTTAAAGTTATTATTATTATTAGTTGAAAAATGATCTACAAACATTATTTGTTTTATCGACGTATTTTAAAAAATTGCTTTTTCTTAAAACTGCAATCTTCTAACAGCAATAAACTTATGAAAGGAAAGTGGAGGGATGGAGATGTTAAAAATATTCTGTACAAAAACCTTAGTAACAATTCTTATCACCAGGGACAAGCAACAAAAGGTGCTACAGTGACTAAATGGAAAACGCAAAAATAAATAAATTAAATGAAAAGTAACTTTAAGCGTTTTTCTAATGTTCACAAAGAGGATAATTTTACCTTCTGTAAATGAGATTGAAACTCGATAAGGATGATTTTCTGTTAGTATATTTAATTTTATATTTTTCATTTTTTTCTATACTCCAGATAACCCAGATTTTCGATGTATCGGATCGGATGAGGTCCCAATTAATCCGACTAAACGAGGTTTTACTGTATATCAAAAGCATTCTGTAGTTCTTAAAAATACTTTGCAGCCTTTTAGTGATATTTCCGATCCTATTAAAATGGGGGGGGGAAATCATCTTTGATTCAATAAAAACAAAATGCTTGAATTTCATAAATATTTTGTAGAGGAATTATTATGAATATCTATAAAGCTATATAATTATATAAAAGGAAAACAATAATTTTATAAACTCCCTGCATAAGTTAACTTTAAGCAAATATTGCTAACAATAAAGAAAATAAAATAAAATTATCATTAAATGATACAAATAAATTAATAAAGAGATATTCATTAAAGGTTTATATATATATATATATATATATATATATTTATATATATATATAAAGTTTTATTTACAAAGATTATTATATATGATTCATTTAATCGTAACAAGTGATGAGAAAAATTCGTCTCATTTTTGATGAATTGTGATTAATGTGATAGAAGTATAGAAATATTTAAAATGATTCAAATTCAGGAAACGCCAATAAATTTATGAGTCATTATTTTAAAAATGCCAGTAAATTTATGGGTCATTTTAAATATTTCAATAAATTTATGAGTCATTTTTAAAATTTTGAATCATTTTAAATATTTCTAACTATGAAAATATAGAAATATTTCAAATGATTCAAATTCAGGAAACAGAATGGAAATTTCTATTAAAAATGCCTATAAATTTTTTGATTAAAGTAATTTAGGATATTTGCAGTTACGTAATCATTATTATCAGAATTATTTCAACCATTTCTACAAAATATCTTTCAAACGTCTTCAATTCTATACCTCTTCAATATCATATTTTTCGATAATAGTCTCATATATTTTATAAAATTATAAATTATCCATTTGGTAACACACACAAGAATTGTTCAAAAAATATCTATTTTTTACAACAGATGGCGTTTCAAAGGCAAGGCAGTGTTACCATCGTTAATTGTAAAAACGAATAATTATAACGCACCGAAATAAATTTGACTCTGATTCATTGGTTAGATTTGATTTCGCAAACATTTGCTGCCAAATCAAAATTTAATTGCTGTTCCATCAATTTGCCACCGTCGATGAGAGCTTGATTCATCAGTATACGCCGGCGACCAAGCAACAGTAAACACGATAAGTTACTTCTAGCGAATCTACTCTGAAGAAGGCGAAGACAGTCTCATCGGTTGGAAAATTTAAAGTGACGATATTTGGGATGGCAATACTGCGATGAATTACCTCATTCCATTTCCTAATCCAAATACGGATGCTATTGGAACCGCTGTCTTATTGCGAATCAACTGCTTTACATTTAAAAGAAAAATTCATCGTTTTTAAAAGAGATTATGTATTGAAAAAATAGAATTATACTGGGTTATTCAATATTATTCATCCGGCTCCAAAAATTCCATATTTTCATAAATAAAGGACACAGAATGTTAAGTGATACATGAATGCAAAGGGAAAATATAGAAGTGCTTTTACAAGTGTTTGATATAACCTCCTTCAGTTACTCGTATAATGGCAATCCGATTTGTAAATTCCTGCAAAAACACGTTGTAAAGTGTCGGTGGTAATTGATTGTACAACAGCAAAAATCCGCTGTTTAAGTGCAAATAAATTTGTGGGTAATGGTGGCGCATACCCCTCATCTTTTACAAGCCCCCAATGGAAGAAATAGCATGAGGCATATCAGGTGACAAAGGTGTCCAGCTGTACAACATCATCTGGTCCACTGCGACCACCACGAAAACCACCGACCACGAGTCCGCGACCATGACCATTAGGCTACAGCGAAGGTATAATGGTGGAACATACACTTCATTACAAACCCCCAAGGGAAGATATAGCATGGACTATAAGGTGATTATACACAGGAATCACATATCAGGTGACTTAGGTAGCTAACTGTATAACATCTATAGTCATCTGGTCTACTGTGACCGATTCAACTGCTAGGTAGCTCCGTGAAAGCTTCTAAAACAGCTTTCGTAAAATAGCTTCACGAAGATAACACGAGAACCATCTATTTTCTACTTCTTCTTTCGTATTCAATTATTACTTATCATTCTGCGTTGTTTATTTTTGAAAAAATGGAGTTTTGAAATCGGATGAATCATTTTGAATAAATTTGCATATTTGAAGAATTATATTGCATGCTCGAAAGATTTATAAATTCGAAGAAAAAACACGCGTTTCTTATAAGTAGGAATTATAAAATAACACCTCCATCTTAAACACAAAATGTCAACAGGAGGCTTAGAGATAAAGCGAAAACAGTTTTTTTTTTTATGTATAATCTGTTTAACCTAACAATTCTTCGTGATTTCGTAACTCCTTGAACCGATCTAAATGATATACAAGATCATTTCAATTGTTTCTTTTTTTATCATATCGATCTGATAGCATTATGTTCAAACATTTTTTTCTCCCATTCCTGATACTTGATATCCTTTGTATTTGATGACTATAGATCACTCGATAAATAACAGTATTGTTCTCAAAATTTAATTGTTTTCACCAACGTGTATCTATTTCTATCCTATTGTCATTGGGAGAAAAAAACACACATACAATTATACCTCTCTCAGTAATATGTATCATTCGAGTAGGTGTGTAGTTTTTTAGACTGAATTTATTTGAAATAAAAAAAAAGAATATTTTGGTGGTATTGAAAAGTTATTAGCCACCCAAGGGGCTATTGTTTAGTTGGATCACTTTTGGCATACCAGATCATTTTTCACTTTTTTTTATCGTTTGCTTCAATTTTAATTACATTAAGCTTAAATATATTCAATTGAATAATTTATCGTTTGCTTTAATTTTAATTACATGTAGCTGATATAGTATCCAATTTAATTGTTATCGTTTGCTTTAATTTTAAATACATGTAGCTGATATAGTATCCAATTTAATTGTTATCGTTTGCTTTAATTTTAATTACACGTAGCTGAAAAAAATTCATTTTAATAATTTATCGTTTGCTTTAATTTTAATTACATATAGCTGATGTAATATTCAATTTAATAATTTATTGTTCGCTTTAATTTTATTTACATGTAGCTGATATAACATTCAATTTAATAATTTATCGTTTGCTTTAATTTTAATTATATTTACCCTAAATATGCTCAATTTAATAATTTATCGTTTGCCTTAATTTTAATTACATTTAGATTAAATATGTGTGTTCAATTTAATAATTTATCATCTTCTTTAACTTTAATATCGGAAAAGTTTACTATTGTCCCTTTTTCGATATTTCACCGTTTACTTTAATTCTTATATTTAAATGAGTAATTTAATAATATTTATAAGAAAAGCAAATTCTGTGCTTTGCAAAACTTTGCATAGAACCTTTTTAACTGTTTATTATTATTATTATTATTATTATTATTATTATTATTATTATAGAATAAGAAGCGATTCGGGGAAAAATGTAAAGAAATTAAATGAGTGAATTTTTTTTTCAATAAACACATTGTAATCATTTTAAACAACTTCATGAATTGATTACTTATAATCTAAAGATCCTTAAGCTTATAACCACTAAGAAACTTGACGACTGTTCTACGGATTTAAAGGAGTAAAGATTTAAAATGATTAGTGGATTTGGATTAATGTAATGATACTGAGCAAGCATGGCCAACTCTCGGTCTACATGTGGTCCACCTGGTGTCAACCTGTGGCCCACGGAGCTGAGTCATCCGAACAAAAATTTAAACTTTTATTGTACATAAAAGTACCATAGAACATTCTACCATGAGTCGTTCGTATCATATCACAAAATTATGGGAATATCTTTCATTGCCTCAACTATTGGCACAATTCTTCTTCTATATTCTTGTTCAGAAAGAATTACAAAGTTGAGCTCCTTTTAAAAAGCAAGTTGGCCGTCTTGCGTCAGTGAGTGATACACAATGTATACCTTACCATCAAACCTACTGTAGAACGCCGGTGTGCATTTCTAAATGCGGGGAAGGGATGCGACGCGCAGATCATTAGAAACGGCAGCAGCCAGTCGGTCAGCAGCAAGCCTAATATATTTGACCCAGATGCATATGGTTCCTGACAGACAGAATACTCGATGGCTTTTGATCGCTGAAAATTTAGCATCTGCAGGACAGTTTTTAAAATTGTAATCCGCGCACAAATGTATTAAATTCAATGAAATATAATTTCGCTTAATTTATTGCTGGATATTTTTGATTTCTCTAATGGGGATCGGAAGGATTAATTGCTTCCCGTGACTCGAGAGGTGAAGTATTTGTAGTTTTTAAAGTGAGAATTTGAATTGGCGTTAAAAGAGTAAAATTTTAAAAAGAAAAGGTGAAGAATCGAATTCATCACACACCCACGCGCATGCTCTCTCTCTCTCTCACACACACACACACTCACACACACATACACACACACACACACACACACACA
>BMAW01021536.1:84043-111940 GCA_019974015.1 Nephila pilipes | reverse complement strand
ATACATATATATATATATATATATATATATATATACTCCAGAGTAAGGTCGGATAACTACGGCCCTGCATCTGTTTGAAAATATTGTTGAAAATTGTTTTTGCATGAAAAAAATTACAAGAAAAATTACTTAGTCCAGATGCCACTAAAATACCACCGTATAGGCAGGTTAATGCAAGTGAAACCTGACAAGCCGTTGATGTGGTGTAGATTTTTGGAGAGGGAAGTACCAGCTATGGCGTCGTCCTCATCCTTTGACCTAGGCTCAAAATTATGAGGTCCGTCACCAGTAGCCCTTGCGTTACTCATAAGTGAGACGTTAATAAACAATCAATCTATCTATCATGAGGGTACTTACCGATGTGAAAGGATATTTTCGAAAATATAGTAAGATCGCAATTGCAAACAGCTTTACTGAAGGGAATTACTCCTTTCGAACTCCAGAAGGATGAAATATTATCTCAGAAGAAAATTATGTGCATCGCAATTATTATATGTAAATATAACAGGTCGTATAATATGTTTACTAATAGAATGGGAATATTTTATTCTCTTCTCGTGTGTGTTAAAATGTGCACGTAAATATTGCGTAAAATATAACGTAATAAAAAAATTGAAGCCATCAGCCAAAAACCGCCGGTCGCTAGTCCGCGACCATGACCACTAGGCTCTCGCGGCCACTAAATCTTATTAAAATTGATATGCAAGGAAGCATTTGTAGAGGCATATTTAATGAATCCACATTTTTACTATCAACATCTTGACGCACACTAATAAATAAAATAATAAAAAAAATATTTAATAGTTAAGCATTTTTGTTCGTAATAAATTTGCAAAAATAAATGGATGAGTGAAAAGTGAGCGTATAAAAATGGTCTTGAAAATTTCTAAAATTTTATGTTTATGTGAGAGCAAAATATTATTAATTTCTGTTAAAACGCAATAACACTCCATATATTTTAATGCGTTCCCTAAAAGCTATATTAAAATAAATCTTCATATTTATTTTAATATAGCTGAATTTCCAAAAACAACTTTAATTCTTGGTATAATTAGGTGCGATACAAGTACGGTATTAATAATTTCTTACAAAAATAATGAAAAGCGTAACAGAAGGTTTTTCTAGCAAAAAGTGACAGGGATTGATAACAACGGATAATGATAAAATAAATGATAGTTGATAAATAACAATTGATTTCCTTTCAGAGTATTTCAGAGCATCTACAGAATGAAAAACTGAAAGATAAAAAAAATTCTATAATGTTAACAGCTAGAATATATCATATTTGACAAGTAATATAATGTTCTCGTGTCCCACCCGGAACCCATTGGCTGCTGTGACTAAAAATACCTTTAAAAATATTACAAATAGAATTCTAGCATGCTTTTAGGGATACGAGGGTGGTTCAAAAAGTACCCGTGCTGAGAATGGGAAATTGGAATGGAGTCATTCACAGCCTTATCGTCCATATGTCGTTTTTTCTTGTTCTAAGAAGTCCATTCGCATCCCGCGATTGGATTTGATTGCTTTATAAACCTCGCACTTAGAATCAACACGAGGGCTACTGGCGACAGATCTCGTAATTTTGAACCTCCGTCAAGTGACGAGGACGACACCTGTTCTGGCACGAACAGGACTCCTCTCCGAACTTCCACATCACGCCAATGGGAGTATTTGAAATCACGACAGATTAACACTCATCAACTACGCTACACGTTATGTTTTTAGTAGCATCAGGGCTCGCCTGCCGTGAGTCCGCGAGCCTGACCACTTAGCTATCGAAGGAGAGGGGGTGCCCGATCAGGTGTGATACTCGTCACTTGACCGAGGTTCAAAATTACGAGGTCCGTCACCAGTAGTCTTCGTGTTTCTTCTTAGTGCGACGTTAATAAAACCAAACCAAACCAATCTCTCTCACTCTTAACATGCACAGTTTGTACCTTGATATGTATTTATTCAGAATTTATGTTTTATTTGAAAAGTTATTTCTCTGCATAATAAATGGTGTGCTAACAAAACTCTTTTTTTTAAAATGACATTTTAAATGAATTTGATAGTAAAAGCTTATGAAGTGGCTGCAGGTATGATACAAAGAAGAAAAAGGGGTGGGAAGGATATACTGAAAGGAAATTTATTAACACGTTCACTACCATCGACGCGATAGCGGACTTTTTTAGAAGCCGGATTTCTACGGTGTCCTTCGAAATAGCATTTACTTCGGCTGCACTCTCATAATCAAAGAAAGGGCACTCTTTTCTAATAACTAATGCTTCGACTTCGTTTTTTATTTTCTTTTTTTCTAGGGATGTGAATTGTTTGTTTGGGTTTGTTAACGTTGTATTTGGAGCAACACGGGCTATCGGCGATGGACCTCGTAATTTTTGAACCTCGGTCAAGTGACGAGGACAACACCTGAACTGGCACCCCCTCTCCTAACTTCCACACCCTGCCAACGGGACGGCAACGTGCATCAACCCCGGCTACACGACGGGTCTTTAGTGGCATCAAGGCTCGAACCTACGACTCGACGAAAACCACCGGCTACGAGTCCGCTGCCTTATCCACTAGGCTATCGCAGCCACAGGGCTGTGCAGGTCCTGCCATACATGTTCCGACAGCCATTTTTGAGCACACATAAAAAAAAAACTCAAACACAAAATCTTCAGAAAAACAGCTTCATTACTGTGACTCTTTGTTTAACAATCAAAGCCATAGTAAAAATGAAGCATATGATGGTCGATCGACATCCCAGAGTGTCGCAGGCATGCGAAGTTTCGCCATTCTGAAGCGTTAGCGAATCGATGGCAAAGAATGTGTTAAGCAATGTAAACAGAAAACGTGAACTAGATATAACTTACTGTGATAAAAAAAAAGTGATTTTCCGAAAATCAGATTGGCTCACCAGACTGTAGACAGGCAGTTGATGAAATAGCTATTTCCAACGAAAAAGTATTTGAAAGTAGAGTTGCAACTTTTACATTTTATTCTATGGCATCATGCGAAAGTATGGATGCTACTGATACTGTACAAATCAGAATAAAATATCAGGAAGAAAAAAATATAATATCTGTATTAAATACAGAAAGAAATATCGCAGAAAAATGGTTTATTTAGAGTCATTATAAAACGCGACTAAAAAGACTCACACGAAATAGTGAAAAATTATTTTTTCGTTGCTCATTATGAACATATCTAGCATAATTACTGATAGCGTCCCAACTGTGACATCTCGGCTTTACTAATGTTAAAAATTTAAGCCATCGCTACTGAATAAAAGTTCACGCAAACAAGAATCAATAAGAAAAATCAAACTAACATTTATTATATCCCCAAAATGATCCAGAAATCAGTTATTGTTACGAATGAGGGACAGAAACCTTCACGCATAATCAATTAAAAAGTATCAGAAAATTTTACTTATCTGAATAGCTTTGAAAGTGGGCCCGAGTCAGAAACGAATCCAAATGCAATCTCAGTGGATCGACTCCTAACACTAAACGTCGTGTGACAAATTACTCTCCCGTCCAACTTCAAACTCTTAGTTGCTTATAAACACTTTTTATTTTGATATTTGATCACTATTATTCCCGACATTTCAGTATTTTAATAAATAAAATTAAATGTTAATAAGTATTTAATTTTATAAATTAAAATATGCATAATTTTCCATTCATTATTTCATAAAAAAAAAAGCTAATTTACATAAGTCATGGATCAGTTATAAGAAGAAGCTCTCAAATCAAATAACGTCATACAGAGTCCAAAAAAATTAGTGAAATGTACATGAGATACCTGTTACAACGACGATAGGTAAAAGGAAATGACATGTAAAATTAATAGAAAGCGCGATGCGATACCGTTTCTTTCCAAAATTTACTTATGTCGAAATAATCTTTAAAAAAAATTAAAAAGTCTCGCAGATTGTCATCAAGAAGGTAAACTTCAACACAGCCAGAAGATAGAATTTAGGATTCGCCAATTTCAGGACTCCTTACATTTATGAATACTGACTATTAGACATCATTTACTTATCTTAAGTAATATGATAAAGTCGATATAAAAATGTTAAAAATAATTTTTTGATTAGTGAAATAAATAAAGCCGTTTATGAAATCTAAAACGAGATTTGTGCTAGAACTACCCAATGAAAGTTTGCTGAAGTATTTGGCGTTTTTAGTAGACTTGACTATTTATTGAATATCATTCTACAAGATGAAAACCATCTAATTAGTTCAATGTTTCAAATTGCAACAGCATTCAAAATGAAACTGAAACTACAGTTCACAATTTCAAAAAATTGCAGAATATGATTTCATCCACTTTGACACATTAACTCATCACGTCCCAGTAAACAACGAAGGTCGTGCAACTTTGTTTTTTAATTTGATACAGGAATTTGATAATCGGTTTCAATATTTTCGAATGTAATCAATCAATATTTGCAATTCTATTTTCAGTTGACATAAACATTATTTCCTGCCAATTTTCAAAGGAAATGAATGGAACAGAATTTCAACATTCAGCTTTAATGAAAATTTTGTTCGTGTTTTTTTTATTTTATTTTATTTTACTTCTTTGATATTTATCTTCCGAGAAAGGAAAAAAAAAACATCCCTCCTTTTATTATCTAGCCTTTTTTTAGTCATAACTCTTTGGTTTATATCTAAGCAGCTATTTTCAAGTATGAAGAACACGAAAAACAAATTTAGAGCCAAAAAATTCGATGAGCTAATCGAGAATTGCAATAACTTTCATCAAACCAAATAACAACATATTAGTGTCACCAATGTCTACCATGATGCCTTGTCAATTGCGTTTATAATTAAAAAATCGTGAGTTGATGAATTTTAAATTACATTATATATATATATATATACCATAAAATAAAAAGTTACATCTAGAAGGAATAGAAAGATTTAAATTATATTTCAAAGTAAGTTAGTACTCACAAATAACAAGAATCAATTAAAAACTGTGAATGTGAGAGTGACGAAATTTATTGATCAAAATATCAAATTTTTACATCTGAATAGGATGATGAACCACCATTATTTCTAATACATTTTGCTACACGTCGAGCGATGGAGTACTTAGACGATCTTAACGGTGTCTTGAATCAACTCATGGCATGCAAATTGAACTTCGGCTCGTAGATCTTGAAAATTTTGTGGTTGCGCTGGAGTTTTAACAGAATGTCCTATAACATTCCATAAGTTATAAATAGACGTCAGGTCTGGCGATGTTGTCGGCCATTACAAAGTATCTATGGCTACGAGGCAAGCTCTTGAGATGGCAGCGGTATGAACACGAACATTGTCTTATCGAAGTAGAGAACTGGAATAGGCGTTTACAAAAGGAATGGCCACTAGTCAAAGATCCTCACTAATCTACTTCCGGGACGTTAAAGTGGCTCTTATGAGCGATGGTTGAGAGTTGATTATTATGGGGTACCAATCACTGTTGATTGGTACCCCATACCATTATACCCTACTGTCTGAATGTGTGACGAGTGGAAACAAATAGTCCATCGTGGCGTTTACCACGTTGCCTCCACAATGCGGTTATCATCCTCACCAAAACAAAAGCTAGATTCAACACTAAAGATAATCCGCTTATATTCCGCAAGGCTCCATGCTGCTCTCTCGTGGCACAGTTGTAGTCTCTGGTGACGTTGCTGTGGCGTCAGGCACCATCTCCATAACGGTCTCCCTACAAGTAATCCAGAACCATGCAGCCGTCTGCTAATGGTACTAACACTTATGTAAACAGAGCAGAGAGGCACAGTTGTAGTCTCTGGCGACGTTGTTGTGGCGTCAGGCAGAACCATGCAGCCGTCAGCTAATGGTACTAACACTTATGTAAACAGTTCAGAGAGGCACAGTTGTAGTCTCTGGCGACGTTGCTGTGGCGTCAGGCAGAACCATGTCGCCGTCTGCTAATGGTATTAACACTTATAAGATGATGCAGAGAGATCATCACTGTTCGCATAATGTCCCGAATTGTGGCAGTTGGTGTTCTTTGCGCTTGCTGGAGAATTCTTCGATCTTCCCAACTTGTAGTCTATCTAGCTCTCCCTGACTTTACTCGTCGTGAGTGATAATTTTCTAATACCCAACTCCGCCAAAAGCGTGAAATTCTAACATCTGCACAACCTATATGACGCACTATCCGACGGATGACCACCCGTCTTCATGCAGTCCTGCGATACGACTCTTCTCAATGACGTCCAACTGTTGAAATAGCTGTCGCTTTCTTCTAAAAGGCACTTTAAGACTTCAAACTAATCCCAAACACACTGTAACAGAATCAAAATTACGGGCTTTGAGAGAGCCTATTATAGGGCCCTTAGAGACGTAGTAAGTCACGTGTTCGGTGACATCAATGGCGACGACGCGGTGGAAACTTTAATCATTTGTGTATTTAACAGAGGCGAAACAATTTCTTAGTTTGCATTTACTTATCTTGCTTCCTTACGGGTGCACTCATATTTTTTTTTGACTATAAGTGTATTTTATGTGTGTGTTATCCCAAAACGCTGATTTTCTAATGCGGTTCAGAGAAACTAAAAGTTTGGACACCGCTGATGTAATGAAAGAAGAATGTGTGTTTTAATTGCATTAAAAATATGCCATTGCAAATTTTTCGTAACTAACAGATTCTTAAGATATTCAGGTTTTTAATTCTTATCTCGAGAATCAATTAGTCACTAAAAATTAATACTAATAGCTGTTATTGATTAGAGTAGCAGTTACGTTTATTTTTAAATGAAAAGCGAAAACAAATCACATTTTTACCATTTTTTATACATGCTGTTATTTTTCATCGTTTTTTCTAAACTTACGTCCGAGATAAAATACCAAAATGTCGCTTCTGATAAGTATAATAATACGATTACACTAATACTTGCATATTATGAATATATAATTACTAAGAAAATATTTTTCACAACTTAGAAATATTGATGTCACATTTTTTTTCTGTCTAAAAACATATATTATATACATTTCTTCATTTATTCTTTAAATTCTATTCTATTCCATCATTATTTTAATTTTTTTTGTCAATTTAATTAATTTGTTTCATTTTTAGGATGAGTGAGATAGTATTTTAATGGCGCAAGAGCCAGATGTGGCCACGCTGCGCCAAACGAGGTAAAGCTGTGAACTAGACATCTGAAAGAAAATAGAAAAAAAGATACAATTTGGTTGACAAGTAGGATCGAAAATGGAAAAATATCGCTAGAGTATCTTGGGGGGGGGGGGGGGCGCATCACCCTTGTTTTCCAAAGACAGTAAACCTCATGGGAAAGGAAAAGAGCACTACGGTCCCTCGGTTTACAAAGCCCGTACCTCCTTAAGAAAGCAAACCCCTGAGGTCCCCATCACCTGTAAGACCAGGTCCCTGATTTTATCGCCAGGGACACGATGCCCAGCTCTACACCCAGACACAGGGTACCCATTTTCGTTATCACTTACGACATGCATGAGCTGCGTTAGGACTATTCTTTACCCCTCGGTCACCACAAGGGTGCATTTTTCAGAGAATCATCATGATCATGAATTTCACTGGATATTACAATAACAAAATTACCTTGGGTTTTTATGTCACCTTGACATTAACTCTCAGAATGGTAACGTCATTCAAAAACTATAGTACTTTGAAACTAATATATACTGCTGTTTGTAGAAATTGCAACACCATGAAAGAATCATCAGAATCAAATGAAATTTAATGCAGAAACGACTTGTACTGATACAAATAAATGATGAAATTTTCAAAACAAAAGAAACAAATTAAGCGTCCGAAATCAGTATTTGGTGCAGCCACCATGCGCTGCAATAAGTGCTGCTATACGACGTGGCATGGTGTCAAACAGATGTTGAATATCTGCTTGAGGAAGAGAATTCCATATCGCTTGTATGCGCAACCAAAGTTCGTCTTTGGAAACTGCAGGACGCGGATCACGAGCGAGACGCCGACCAACCATATCCCACACGTGCTCAATAGGCGACATATCCGGTGAATAAGCAGGCCAAGGAAGAAGTTGCATGCGTTGTGCTGAACAGAAGTCTCGAACAGTCCGCGCAACATGTGGGCGTGCATTATCCTGCTGAAAGATAGCTCCAGGGATGCCTTGAAGGAAAGGAACGACTTCGGACTGTAGCACTTCACGGACGTACCTGTTGCTATTGAGATTACCCTCAATTCGTATCAAATTGGATCGTCCATGATACGAAATCGCACCCCAGACCATAACTCCGGGTGTTCGACCACTATGTCGTTCAATAATACACTCAGGAAGGCAGCGTTGACCGGCATAACGTCTAACACGAACACGGCCATCATGGGTCCACAAATTGAAGCGTGATTCATCTGAAAAGACAACTTGGTGCCAATCAGCTCGCCTGTCTCTGTGCTCAAGAGCCCACTGCCGACGCAGCCGTCGATGATTCGCCGTGAGGGGAATCCTGTATAAAGGCACCCTTGCACGCAATCCACGGCGCAGCAGACGACGACGAATTGACAAAGCCGACAATTGTACACCTGTAGCAGTAGACCAACGTGCTGCCAGCTGCCTGGAGGAAGCTGTGCGATCATTCACCGCCATGCGGAGCAGGTGTCGATCATCGCGCTCTGACGTCACCTTCTGTCGTCCAGTGCCTGTTTTTCGAGTTGTTCGGTGCTCGTCGGTCCACTGCTTCCAAACTCGCATCACTGTGGAACTGTTCCGCTGCATACGAGCTGCTATTGCGCGATAGGAAAATCCTCCTTCTCGAAGGCCGATTATCCTCCCTCGTTCAAACTCCGTAAGTTGCTTGAATTTCTTATTCTTCCGTCGTGGAGGCATACTCAGGTCTCACTAAACGTTTGACACTAACAAATAATCATAGACTTTTTTCAACGTCCCGCTACAGCACTTTATTTATACGCTTTCAGCATCAATTCAGAGGGCGCTGCGCGCGCCGCGCACGCGCGATGGCTCTGAAACTTTATTAATTTGCATAATATCCTATAATTGACATTTGCTGCGAATTTCATTTGATTCTGATGATTCCTTCATGGTGTTGCATTTTCTACAAACAGCAGTTTACTTTAATAAAGAAATTACCGTAAAGTAATATTGTTCAAAGGAAAGGCAAACACGTATTTGTAAGGTAACAACTAATATACAGCTACAGGAATTATCAAGATTTTCGGATTACACGAGCAAATTTGGAAATTACTATTCCATCTTTTAAGCTTTTTTGGAAGAAATGGAATTGTTAAGAAGGTAAATTTTTGTGTGTACATCAGCAGTCATATCATCGTCGTGGAACTGAATGTTTGTTTACTCCGAGTGTTATAAAAATAGTGAACATATCTTTAACAATCGACGATAGTTCTGAAGAGGAAAGTTAAAGGCAAAGTTAATCAAATAAAAAGAACCTGGCTTGTGTGGTTGAAAGGTACTGCCTTCATGGTCATACATTTGTCACCCAATATTTCCAGTTCTTTTGTACCTGAAAGGTATATGTATCCTTTATGTAATACATCTGTTTATTTTGTTCCCAAGCGTCGTTGGAATGCTGAGAACTGAAGAAAATGGCAATCCTCATGGAGGTTGAAACAGCGAGGTGTAATTGCATCCTACTTTGTACCTTTTCACTTCACCTCTTTCCAAAGAAAAAGAGCATTTTAAGAGGCATCATTTTCATTCTGAAGATGAGATGAAAGTTGTCATTAAAACCTGATGTTAACAACTGCCACCGGAATTTTTCTCCAACAGATCTGAACAACTAGTCACGCGTTAGCCCAGGTGTATGAAAAGATTTGAAGACAAAATCGAAAAGTGAATGGCGCATTACATAGAGGATACGTGTAGCATGTACAACAAGAATTGTGAAAATCCTTTAAAAAATAAAAAAAAACTATGGTCATCGAAGCATTATTTTTAGTTAAGCATCGCAATACTGGATTCCAATTAGCACTTGATAGGATTTTAAAATGTGTTTAAAGCTATATTTGGATAGAAAATAGAAATGTGCTTTTGAGTTTTATTTCTTTTTCTTCAAAAAATACTTTTTACGCTAAACTTTTAAATCACGAAGACCATCATGTCATTTCTATTTCTAATACACTGTTTTCTTGAGTTGATTCTGTAACAGGTGCATTTAAACAGAGTTATGCTAGTTTTAAGTTCTTCAATTCAATCAAAAGCAGATTTTATTATTAAGAAAATTGCACAGCTGTGAAAATAAAACTCGTACAAGACTTTGACTGTATGTGTTTCAGATTACGTTAAGGACCGTACTTCGGTAAATGATGAATGAAAATTCGCTGTACAGCACACTTCAGAAAAAATTGTAACCTCCCGCTACTTTCATTACATCCTTTTCCTGCCATTCTTAAATAGCCATAAAATTATAGTCCAGTTAATGGATAGAATGATGACCAATTTATTTGTTCATATCAACAAATAATCAATGTTTAATCCTTAACCAACTTTGTCTGTGGTAATAGTCGCTATGCACGTCTGATCTAGTGTTTAGTATAAATAAAAAAATCTTTGACTTACCGAATCAATCCGGTTTAAGTCTCTTGACGATTTGTGGACGAGAGTTCGTATCATTGACCCTTTGTAGATCCTATTTGGATTCATTTCTAAAGCTCCTTACCCAACGCAGATTTGATATTTGATAACTTCAACTCTCCATCTTTACCACTCATTAAACTACAAACCTCCGTATTAAACGCTTCACTGCTTATATATACATTCCTTTAGTTCTATCCATTACGTTTCACTAATTCAAATCTATCTACTTAAGTAACGTTTCACTTATTCGTAGACATTTTTTAAACTCACACAACAGCATAAAAAGTCCATAAAGTGTCAGTTGAAAGGCAAATCACGATACATTATGCACTGTTTGTACGAAACTAAAAACTGCCGAAACAAGTTGTAATGAGTTCTCATTTCCCTTTCACTAACCTCTGGAACTATTCTACTATGATATTCGATATAAAAACCTCGTCTTGAGAAAGAACCGTTATGTATGTAAATTAGCGTGGTTCTTCGTGATATTAGTAAGCATAAGAAGTGTAGTGAATAGGATAGAGGAAATTAGTAGGGGCAGTAGCGTAAAGTGGATTTCTACCACCCGGTGCGAACACTAAATTTGCCGCCCCATAGAAATAAAAAAAACCCAATAACATCACCAATGCATTGCGAGTCCGTAAAATTAGATTACTTATAATTTAATGATTTAAAACGAATAAATAACGTTTCATATAATAACATTTGGGTTAAACCGTAAATCCATTGAGAAGTTTAAAAATAAACAAAACAAACATTTACCTTAAGACTTCTATATATTCAACGAATCGTATGAGATAAATAAACTTTACAACAGTCAACAAATTTCGGCACACGTGAAACTTTATTAAAATATAAAATAAACAATATCAACGCTGCCCAACTCTTCTACAAATAAAAAAGTCGAAGGAAAGAATTGTCATCCTCTCACTATTCCGTTTATGAGTAGTTCAGGGACAGTAATTCTGAAATCAAAACAGACACACTAATTACATTTATTGCGTGGGAACAGCGGATAGCGGCTTCCGCGTTCATTTCAATATTCAAAAGGTGAAATTTGTTTTCTTATTTTGATTAAAATATTTGACAGGCTTTTATTTAACTTCACATAAATGTAAGTATATTTGATGAGGTCAAATCTTACAAATCTATTTTGAATTACTGCCACTATTTCAATTGCCTTGAAATTCTGCCTAATTATTTATATAGTCCCAATATCAATACAGTTATCTGATTTAATGATAATGGCCTGTTGCTGCAGGCAGGATTAGCCTACTTAGTCACTTCTTGCCCTCCCCATTGCCATTTTGACACCTGGGCCGTATCCCCCTCTGCACCCACCCCAAGCTACGCCATTGAAGAGGGAGATGGAGCAATTAGAGATATTCATTATATTGGTTCGAGCAAATGTGAGGCGATATTCTTAGCAAATATACCTGACTCGGATCCAGTGATATGAAGTCGACTGTTTAGAGTTAATAAGATAAGTAGAGAGTTCTTCATTATAATTGAAAAAGGACGTGATTAATTAGCCACTCTACCTTATGAATTTATTTTGATATTGCTTAGTCAAAGTCTGAACAAATTAGTTAAAGAATTTTGATAGGTTAAAGAAGTTGGTTACCCGTTACACATTATTGATATATTGTGATATTATTCATTCAAAATCCGAATAAGGCGGCGGTAGCCTAGTGAGTAAGGCATCGGACTCGCTGCCGGCGTTTTTCGTTGAGTCATGGGTTCGATGCCATGAAAGACTCACCGTGAAGCCGGGGATGATGCACGTTAAATTTGTTAGGGCCCAGAGTCCTCCCGTTGGCGTGGTGTGGAAGTTATGAGAGGGGATGCTAGCTCGGGTGTCGTCCTCGTCACTTGATCGAGGTTAAAAATTACGAGGTACGTCACCAATAGCCCTCCTTTTGCATTCTAGGGCGACGTTAATAAAATCAAACCAAAACAAAGTCCGAATGAATTGGTTAAAGATTTTTACTGGTTATTATTGCCTTACTACATTTCTTAATCACAACGGGGACAGTTCGTAACGAAACAAAAATAATGAAAACATTTTTTCTCCTGAGTTATAGGGTTTTTCTATGAGTTTTGAAATACACTAAGAAATTTGGAGACAGATTGTAAAATTAAATGTAAATTATGCTTGGAAATTATGTTGAACAATAAAATAATAAACAACAAGAATAGAATTGATATGGCGAATATCAATTGATATATATCATGGCGAAGTTTATAAAACAAAAATTATGTTTATTACTCTACAATCAAGCAATTGCTCGAAAAAATAAATTGTTTAAATCAGTAACGAGATTTTGCTTTATATCACTTTGAAACTTATCAAAAATAGTTATTAGATTTGGGGTTCAGAAAAATTAAAATTCTTTGTAATTGATTGATTGAGTTTATTAAGTCGCCCTGGAAGCAACACCGGGGCTATTGGCGACGAACCACGTAATTTTCAGCCTCGGTTGAGTGATGAGAAATAAAGAAAATGCACAACAGAATTATCATAAAGGAGAAATTGTTAACGATTGCTTATAGCATTTTATTCCAAAAACTTTTCTTAAACAAACACTTCATATCTAGAAAATTGTTTTTCAAAATGCTTTTAAGAGAATTTTTATCAAAATTCTTCCAATTCGTTATCGACTGATTGAGTTTATAAGTAGACGGAGAACAATTTCCCCCCTAAGCCTTAAGCTCGAAAATTCCTGCTCTTCAAAAAATAAGTATCAATGTTTACATGAAATCTGCAAGAGAAGGGGAAAAAACTCTTGTTTCAAAAATCAAGTTTTCAAGGTCAAGAAAATTCTTCAGAAATGCGGATTTCAAAGTATTGAAAAAGCTGTAGGAACTCGAAAATATTTATGTAAATGTCTAGTGTGTGCATCAAAAGAAAGAGGTTGTGTTATTGTGCTTTACTACGAAGTGGAACGGAATGTTGTTGTTATGGTCGCTTTATTGATTGCGTCTGCCTACAGATATCTTCAACTCTCTGACAACTCATTTCTTCCTGGAAGGGGTCAACTATATCTTTACTCAGATGAATCAAACTTAAAACATGCATAAAACGGTACAGAACACTCAAGAAGTTTTTTTTTTTTTTCTTCCTAAGGCTTAAAATATCATTCAACGTATTTTTTTCTTTTACCTACAATGTGAACTCGCTTTTCTTTTTCTTGTACTATCAAATGTCTTAGCAATATATAATGAAGTTTACTTATTCTTATCTATTTAATGGAGCAGGAATTTTGCCTTAAAAATTAGCGAAAGAAATATTGCTCTAATATAGTGGTGCATTTTTTTTTTTAAATTTTTGATGAGCATTTCTCGTTCATTTAAATGTAATCATGGATATACGAGGGATGATCCGAAAGTAAGTTTTATCATTTTTTAAAAGCGCACATGGGACAACAGATGAAACGAACAACACCATAAGAATCCACACTCATTGCTGGTTCAATGATGAAAGTAGTGTCAGTGGGGGAGGAATGATGCATGCGCACAGCGATGAAGAAAAGAGAGTAGCAGCAGACCAGCGTGCCCGAGACGTGACTGACGTCATGGTCTGCAACGGAAGACTGTGCTGTTATCCGGTAGGAATGGGTGGGTGAGACTAATGTATCCGTCATCCATGAATGCTTACATATCGTGTACGATTAAAAGATCATGTCTCGTCAAATAGTTGAAAGCTGGTGTTGCATGTTCAGAGAATTCTTCAGAAATGCAGAGTGGGGAGGATGAAGATCGAAGTGGGCGTCCCTCCACATCCACATATGAAAACAACACTGTTAGAGTACAGGGCACGGTGTTAGTGGATAGGTGCATAACTGTGTCAAATGTGGAGTGCACACTGCGTATTAATCATGCTCAGGTCCATCCAAAACAATGTTGAGGTGGAGCAGGCAGTGCTACAGTACCTTGCATCACGGGGCACCGAGTTTTACCAGAGTGGTTTCTTCAATCTGATTGCACACTACGTCAAATGCCTCAATGTCAATTGCGACTATGTCGAAAAGTAGTGCAAAGTGTATAGTTCATGATGACATGGTTTATTTATTTATTATTATTATTGGCAGTAAAGTTTCCCTTTAGAAAAAAAGACAAAACTTACTTTCGGAACATCCTTCGTACATTAAGCGTTCCATATTCCGGCGCATTCGGGGCCATAGCTATACTGCATTGTCGATTTTACCGGATTATCGAGCTGCAATATAATTTTAATACGGATACCAAACATAAATCCCTCTAAATAAAAATTTAAGCAATTAAAATGTGTTTTTAAAGTGTGTGTGTGTCTTCGCATTCTTAACTTGTGTAGACGATTTAAATATCTTACAATGTATTTCATCTCATTCTAACAACTACAAACTTGAATTCAAACAAGGAACATTAATTTAATTAAATATTATTGTAATGATTAAAAAACAGCACAAAAGAAAAATTAATGCAATGCAATGATAATTAATATGAGTTCTGACAAATTACAATACAATGAAAGGAAAACTGACAGTTAAAATAAGCAATGGGCAAAAACGCGAGCAGCTCAATATCATAATATAACGGTCAAGACCAACAAAGTCCTGAATCCCGATGAAAAAATCCGAGTACAAATAGCTTGATCGGTACATGATTTCAGATTGTGCCGAATCAACGAATGCCGGGTTAAAGAGTGCTTAGTAAATATAATGTCTAGTATGTACATTCAACCTGTGGAGATAATGTATTCAATAATTAATAAAATAATTTATGTATTCGATAACAGTATCTGATAAAAATTTTGAGCTATATAAATATAGTTTTAAAAAATCAAAAAGAGAAAGAAAAAAGAACTATACTTATATATGTAACCGAGGAGCGGACAAGTAAACACGGTATTCCGTTCCCCCCTAAGAATTATGGAAAACTGTTTTATTATGTTAACCCTTAATTGTTTGACCTTAAATTGCCATGTCTCCAACTGTAATGTTTCAAATAAATGTAATTAAATCTGGGGAGGAATTCCTTATTTAGTTTTCCTTGATAGAATATCTGTTAACCCTAACGGAATTCATAATTGGCTTTAAATTAGAAATTCACTAAAATGAGTATAATAACTTAATTCGAATACTTGCAAGGTTTTTATAATTATTATCACAAATACATCGATAAAAAGAGTCTTCATTTCAAGTACAATTTCATTAAATATAGCTAGAATAGAAATTTAGCCATAAAAACAGACACATATCTGAAGTTACAATAAGCTTAAAGCATTTACAAACCGCAAGGATAATGATCAAATCACGTGTCAGATGAAATAAAATACGCAATCAACTATATTCAATAGAAAATGTTTGCAACACTACTTTTTATACCACATTAGCCACATTATTCTTAAAATAAATTTTGTTTTGTAGAGAAGACCAGTTCTGGTCAAACACCTTAATTACCTGCGCCATAGCTCATTTAAATATAACTGAGCTCTTAAGTGGCTTCACTCTGCTGTTAAATCTCGAAGTTCGAAATTTATCCGTTTCAAGGTATGCAAACAAACTTATTTTCCCTCGTATAAATGCATTTGCGATTGTTTTAAACCTTATTTATATTTGTGAAAACTGCAAAAGAAAAAAAAAAGCTCAATTCACGCAGAACATGTATTCGAACGATACAATATTATTAACTAAATTCAATTTTAGTAATAAATTAGTTCTAAATCACAAAAGTAATCAAATGTTGTACACTAGATTTTTAAATAATACCACTGCCCATAGAAGAGAAGGTTTTGTTTTAAAAAAATTAGCAATTTATATTGTTAAGCTCATAGTATAGAGAGTACTTACTTTATTTTAAAAAATATAAGAAGCATTCTATCCTATCCTGAAAATGAACTGTAAAAAGTATTCCTTTCATTTTATTTTAAAATAAAATATATACAATTTTAATTTAATTGTTGACGATCCGAAGAAAAAAAATTGTAATTTAAAGATGAATATCTGACATACAACATAACATTATTTAGTTATAGCTTTGCTCAAGGTCATGCAATCGTTTTCAATGTCAAGATTTCACGAACAACGATTTTCTAAACAAAATGATTTTACTCAGAACAGAATGACCCTAGAATGTCTCCGTGAAAGTATGAGTGTGTTTTGTTTCACAGAAGTCCCAAGTAAAACAAATTTAAGTACATAAATTTTACTTTTCCTGTTTGAAAGAGGATGTAGAGTAACATATTTTATATTTCTTACAATGGCTTTCCTTATTTATTTAAAATACTAAAAAAGCTCTTTATTTCCCATCTAATTTACGAAAGTATTAAAATGTTATTTAAAGTCACATGTTTTTGTGAGAGAGGTATTTTTATTTTGTGCATTTTTATTTTAAAATATACGTAAAAATACGTACATAACGTTACATATAAACTGCAATAAACTTCCTAGAAAAGAACTTCAAAATCCATTAAGTATTTTATTTTGAGGTTAAGGTACTTGAATGCTTCTCCATTACTTATTTCCCCCCTAAAAACATTCATTTATTAAAGTGCTTTTACATTCGTATAAAATGCCAGAACTGCGTATTTCTTTTTTCTTTTTTTTCTGTACCCAAATTATTTAATAAAGAATATCGCTAAGTAGTAATTTCAGTTATTCTATTAAAAGTAGTAGAATATATTAAATTTATCTTTCTTTTCTATTACTATAATAAGAACACTCTTTTTTTCTGTAAGATATTTATATTTATTCCTTTTTTTTAAAAAAAGAATAACTCACACACTTTATAGTCAATATATCTTATAGTTATATCTGGAAAAAATATTTATAGACGAATAACTTAAATATTGATATGTTCATACTTCAAAACCCTTTTCAATAAAAAGTAGTTTCTGAAGACGTGTCAAAAACATGGAAGAGACAGTAAGAAATGAAACATCATAAAAATTAATGAAATTTAATGTCTATTAATTTTAATGATCTAATTTATTTGATTATTTCCAATAAATTTATGTTAATCGTTAGCAGAGGAAACTTGAATATTTCAGTTCCTGCTGTAACAAAAGAAACAATTTTCAAAATTATATTATTTAGAATACCAATAAAAATGAAATGAATGAAAAGTACAAAGAATTTTACATTTTTTACAAATATTTAAAAACAAATTATATTTGATGTGGATTATGTTTGGTAGGTATAGTATTTATAAACCGTTCGCTTTTCTTTACGTTTTTTTTTTTTTTTTCCTTTCCTTTCTTTTTTCTTTCTTTCTTTCTTTTTTTGATGGGGCGATAATCCCAATCTGTTACCAGATTTGACCACACACACAAATCTTACTATTAAAAAAAATTCAATATAAATGATACTTAAGATTGCTTTCAAAACTTATCGAAACTTGAAAGTTCACTGGTGAATTTAACAGCGAAAAAAAGAAAAGCGATCGCTCCACAGTTAATTATATGTTTACGTTTCATATTTACAAAAACTTGCTTAGTCTATCAGTCGAAATACACGCAAAACACTCTCCCCTTTCCAGTTACTTAATAAAATACGAAAAATGAGCAGCTGTAGTCTCTATGAGAATTTCTAAAGTTTGTTTTCTTAAAAGAGGTAAAATGAAAACTATTGAAGGTTATCTACTGGCTTTGATGCTGCTTTCAAAATTTATGAACAATAAATAAACTGATGAACAATAGGAGATATTAAAAAAAATTAACAGTAAATATGATTTACACAAAAAAGAAAACTAACACTGATTTTTTTCAAGGTTTAATATAGTGTATATTTATAAAAATTCTTATTCTTCGATGTTGCGAATTTTTTTGTTAATACGATATTTTAATTATCTTATTAATCAAAACGAAAACTAGACGATGACTGATAATTGCATAAGATTCGTTATTATACTTACTTTCAAACTTAAAGATCTTTTTCTAATGTATTTCACATAAATGTAGTTGTTTCCGAGATATTTTAATTAAGGTAAAGCTTCAACTAGATTAATATTTCTTATATTTAAATTAAATCTTATTATATTGATTTTAATGTATTACAAAAAGCATGCAGAAATTTATTTCAATGGGTATGTTACATGCGTATGTTACAAAAATTTTGTACAACTATATATTGTATTGCAGATGAATTTGAAGTGTGAGTTTTAACTTAAGATCAACTCTAACTCGGCTACTCATAGCTGAAATGACGATTTTAGAGAAGACTTCTTCGCATTCCTACTTTATCTACCCCCTCCCCAAAAAAGTGGAGAAAAAAACCCTCATAATTTTATATGCAATAAGTAGGATTTACATATCATATCATAGAATTTTATGAAGTCATAAAAATTTCTTCATCAATTCAAAGACTCACTCCTCATTAAAAAGAATTTTGTGGATTCACATACACTTGATCGTCATTTATCGTAGAAAAGTGATTTGCCCTTCCAGAAAAGAAGGCAAGGAACTATGAATAATCGTAGAAAACAGGTAAGGGTTTCATTCGTCAACAACTCAAAAAAATTCAAATAATACTAAGATGCAACTATACTCATACGAAAGCAGATCTCGCACAGTTTCACAAATGACTGCCCTCTTCCCACGCTGTAACACTGAACTGATTTTAAAGGTTCTTTAAACTCTCCCATTCATTTATGTTTTCTTTTCATTAAAGTAAAATAAATGTTTTAAGAAAAGCATTTAATGTTTTCTTACGCCACACTATTTTAATTGCGTGAGTTAATAACTAGATTTAACTCAGATAATTGATTCTTAAATCAATAATAACTTAATTATTTGTTAAGAGAGTTGGAAGAAAGCCTAATAACTAATTTCACCGATAAAGAAAACAACAGATGTGTAAAAATTAATTGGAGCATTAGCTTCTAACTAACAGATTGAAATAATTCATCATTCCCCTCCCCCTTTTCAAAAATAAATATTAAAACAGTAAGAATGTTTTTAAAATGAGCAAGCTTGTAAAAATTTATTGAATAAAAAAGTATTCATTAAAAATTCATAAAAATAAATTATGATAATTTAGCCAAATTGGGCTACTATATATATCCAATCAGGGACAAAAAAAATTAGCGCACCAAGAAGGAGTCGTCAAAATGAAACGAAATTTTACATACGTAATTACTACTTTGATATAAGTTAATGATTAGAAAATCAAAGAAAATGGATCATTTATTTCAGAGAAAAAGGCAAAAGAACGGAGGATTTAATACCCTGTTGAACCCCTGTATCGCGAATGCACAATGCGATACGATCGGACATTGAGGCATACAAGTTCTGTGTGATGTCTTCAGACATTTCGTTCCTTATTTGCTGTAACCTTGCATCTAGTTCGTTCAAACTCGTGCGATGCCCAACTCGCCGTCTTAAATGATCCCAGATATGATCGATTGGAGACATATCTGGGGATCGGGCAGGCCAAGGAAGCGTAGTAACAGTACGGAGACAGTCTTGTGACACCCTTGCCGTGTGAGGCCGAGCATTGTCTTGTTGAAAAATGGGCCCTGGGAGCCGTTGCAGGAGTGGCAATACATGTGGTTGCAGGATGTCATGGAAATACCGCTGGACTTTCATGGTGCCACGGATCAATACTAGGGGTGACCGTGTATTGTAGGCAATGGCACCCCATACCATCACACCATCTGTGGGAGCAGTGTGTCGCTGTAAAGCAAAGGCAGGATTGAGGCGTTTACCACAGGGTCTCCACACACGAACACGATTGTCATCACTGCTGAGATTGACTCTGGATTCGTCGCTAAAGACGACCTGGTTCCATTCCGCTGCAGTCCAGTTTCCTCGTGCGCGGCACCACTCCAAACGGAGGCGTAGATGGATGGGCTTCAAGGGAAGGACACGTAATGGGCGCCACAATCCCAAATGTCCTTCAGCCAGGCTCCTTCCTATGTTTCGAGAAAACACAGGGGGCTTTAGTGAAGGTGCTACCTGTGCCTGGATGGCGGCCGATGAAGCAGTTGGCTGTATGCGTGCATTTCTTACGATGTGGCGGTCTTCTCGACGACTGGTCTGTCGAGGGCGTCCTGAGCCTGGTCTTCGTGTAAATGACATCTCTCGTATCCACTGGTCCCAACACCTCCTCACAACACAATCAGAGCGGCCTAATGCCCTGTACCAGCTATACGTAATGCGCAATCACGCTGCATCTCTAATCATTTGCATATCTTCCCGACATGTACCTTCATGCCAATTTTCGTTACGATCCCGCAATTATTTCTTGGTGCGCTAATTTTTTTGTCCCACGAAGAACTCAAGTAGAGCTAGGTTGATATATGCTTCAGTACATTTTTTTCCTTTCAAAAAAATTTTGCTGAGAGATAAACAAGTGATAATTAGAAGGTGCTATGTCTGAGGAGTACGGTGGGTGAGAAAGAAACTCCCAGCCTAGCTCTGTGAATTTTGACGAATCTCCAAAGCAGCATGTGGTTGGGCATTATCATGATGAAATATAATGTGCTTCATTGAACATCGCTGACCTCTTTTCTTTCAGTGCTTTGTTTAAATCATCCATTTACTGACAGTATCTCTCCAAATTGAGCTTTTTGTAACGTTTCAAAAGTTCGAAATGTATTGGTTCTTGGACTTCCCACCCTATGCACAGCGTTGTCTTATTTAAGCTCAATCTCGATTTAGAAATGGAGGGGGCGGATAGTCCATACTGCATGTATGCTCTTTTCTTACAATTTATTCGAAAATATTCCTTTTTTTTTCACCAGTTATCATCCGGTCCAAAATGAGTGTTTTCGTTCAAAGCATGCAGAAATGTGTGTGTGTGTATTTTTCAGCAATAAGTATTTATTGTGTAGATTACATTTTATTTCAAATTTTCTACCACCAAGGGAAAATAAAGATAAACTAACATGTTTTAAATATGCTTGTTATTTTTATCTTTAGCTCAGTCATCATGAATAGAATCATTAACTCAAAATTATGGAGCTGTTAAAAATTAAGACTGTTTACAAAAAAAAAAAAAAAAAAAAAAAAAAAAAAAAAAAAAAAAATCCCAAACGTTCTCATAATATTATCGCGCTTTGTAGCAAATAAGAATTATTTGATAATTAGTGATACCTTTATAACGCTTTTAACTGGGCTTTTCTGATATAATGCATTGTTATCATCATGGAGAACGCAGTTTCCTGTTTTTTAATCAGTTCACTTACTCTGCAAATTGGGTTTGACTCATTTCCAACTACACTTTCATTTAACACATACGAGAGCAGAATTCTAAGCATTATCTTTTAAATGAGTCAAGCCCTTACGTAACAATGGTCGTTTTTAAGTGCATAAAATGAAATATTAGGTATTGACGAAACGGAAAATTTTGAGTTTTAGATAATTTTTTTTCAATTCTTAGTTTCGCGATTTCAGGAAGTGGGTGTATTGCATGCTTCCTTCATTTATGTGTGAGTCATTGATGTATCATTATTAAAGAAGGTAAGGAAATGAGAACATATTCACACATTTTATAGTTTAGAATTGATATCTGTGAAAGACCCGGGCGTGGACAGCAAGGGCGCAAATAGAAAATTAAGTAGGATAATCTCAACCTTTAATTTAGGATTACAGTTAGCCTTATTAAAACAATTAATATGAATTTTAATTGTAAGTCACATAACGACACATAAAATAATAAAATATTCAAAATTGAAGTCACATATAGATAAAAATTTAAAAAAATATTTTCTGCTTAAAAATAAAGTTATGCTTCTCTAGATTCATCAAGTTTCTTAAGGTTAAACACTCTGTAATACAAAAACATGAATTTAATTTTTAAAGTTTTCAAATAATTTATTCCACAATTCTGTATTACTTTTTTGACGTATTATTTTCAAATATATTTGGAACCTTTTAAAATAGGTTTATTTATTTATTTTTATGTTATCAAATAAATTGAATATTGCTTTATTCCCTCAGATTTCAGTTTTTCTTAAATTATTACTCTAACTATTCTAAAAACGTCATAGAATTAATATCTAACTTTGTGAAAACAAATTCTGCTTGAAATTAAAGAAGATTTTAGCTTCCAAATTAACATTAAAAATCCCTTTTTACTCTCTTAAACATGTATAATGAACACTGAACATATGGATTTATTCACGCACTGAAATACGTAAGTCCTTATGTGAGAAGAAAGAATTTAATTTTACTCTACCACATAGATTTCCTTTGGAATTTTTTGAAATCATTACATAATATCGACATGGTAAGCCTACGATGTCGCGCGAAAGTGTAAGTTTAAATTAACATATATAATATCATTATCCTGCCCCAACTGACCATTTTATGGCTTTTAAAAAGGAACTTATTATGTAAATTGCACGCATAAACTCGGGCCAGAGTGAAACAGAATCCTTTGTCTGAACTGGTAAAGGTCATTTTGTTCTCTTCCTGAATCATATGCATTCATTACGCTTGAACTTCGATATTTCAATTCTTTTAGTAGATGTGATGTTCCTTTTAGATTCTTTATCTTGTATTTTGAAAATACACTGAGGGGAAAAAATCAATTTGATAATTTGTATAAATTATCCGTTTTATACTTTTCCTACCTGATTCTTTCCCTTTGAATAACACTTCACTTCAGTTATTGCACGGGATGATGCCGCGAACTCGTAATTCATATTGACAAAACATTTCAAGGAGATGGGAAAGACTAAAGAAAAAGAAGATTGTATTCTTCTTTCTTCAATCATTATGAAATTTGCCATTTATCTTATCTCCGCCAGATCCGTTCTTTGTCTCGCTAGCGAGACAATACTTAATAATTAGATCACCTTTTGAAATATGACTCATCTTGATACATAGATCGTATTTATAATTGAACTTATATTTTTGGCATTGATTTTAACGTTCAACTGATGTAGTAGTACCTTCCGTATCCGTTGAGTTATAGTAAAACTCTTTAACCTCATTCATAAGCTTCGGGAACTCAGAGCAGAAAAAGAATAACAGCTCGTGATATTCATTAATAGAATATTACTATTCACATCAAAATTATAATATACAAATTGGAAATGGCTTTGCTAATTTCGTTTTAACATGTGCTAACTTTTATTTTTCTTTTCTCTATTAAGTTTTTCGAAAAAGTAGAGTTATTCAAAATGAATATTATTTAGTGTAAAGTAAGAGTACTTCCGGGTCCAAGTCCAAAAAGTAGCCTGTTCTATCAAGAAAAGAAAATACTTTCTTTAGATTCCTAATGCAATTTTATTTTCCCGAGCATAACATTCTAAAGTACAAAAACGTTGCCAATGTAAACAACAGAAAGATTAAAAACAGACGATTCTGCCATAAAAAATCAATTATTAAATGAAATATTAAAATAAAAGTAATCGGTAAATTATTAAAGCATACAATAATATTCTAATCGGATATTAAATAAAAGCAGACTATAAAATATTAAATTAAATACATCTTTTCAATGTAAATATACCTTAAGCAAAGTAAATGTATAATTATATTATAATCATAATGTATTATAATGTCAATATTTTGAGCCTAAAGCCATGTATCCTTTATTTTATGACCACGCATTTTTGGCACCATTTTCTCAAAACAACAAGTTAGTACATATTAATAATTGTCCTTGTTTTAATCCTCAAATGAAATAAAATCCTCTAATTGAGTTAAATCATGCGTACATACAGGAAAAGTATTTTTAAGTCACATTAAACATCCTGTTGCATAACTTAATCAAAATGTATAACTTAATTAACGAAAGAGTTTCATCACTAATCATTTACATTATAGTTTGCATGGCATTATCTCTAAAAATGAACGAAACGAGATTTAACACGATTATTTTTGTTCATACTTTCCGTAATGTTATCTCCTGTTTAACGCTCGCTTGTAGTGGGTGTCTTGTAAGGGGCGAGTGACATATGTCACTCACACAACCTCCTCAGAATAATGTCAGAATCAGCGTCAATGTGTAAACAAGCGAGTTGACTCTCGTGAGTTTGGAACCCACAGTAATATGATAGTTTAGTTTTTATTAACGTCGCACTAGAAGCAACACGAGGGCTGTTGGCGACGGACCTCATAATTTTGAACCCCAGACAAGTGACGAGGACGACACCTGAACTGACACCCCCCTCTCCTAACTTCCACACCACGCCAAAAGAAGGACTTTGGAGCCCAACAGATTTAACGTGCATCAGCCCCGGCTACACGGCGGGTCTTTAGCGGCCAAGGATCGACCCCGCGACTGAACGAAAACCGCCGACCACGAATCCGAAGCCATGACCACTAAGCTACCGTGACCACACAGTAATGCGATAAGGATAGCATTTAATAGATTATTGCTGTGATACAACCAGGTTCCAGTCTTAGGATTTAAAACAACTGTAATACAACAGTTAACTTGATTGTATCGCAAGGTGATTAAATATGCTAACAGTAAACTGCATAGATCACCAAGGTAACGCGGCAGAATTTTTAAAGAATGAAAGCAACTGTTATTATATTATTTAAAAAGTCGCAGGTCTGATCTTGTCTGAAGCTTCAAGATACGTGAAATGTGTGAAAGTAAACTAAAATAAGAAAAGTAAACTACAATCAAAGTGTTGTTATTAAAAGTTCCGCATTATTGAGAAAAGTAAAGAAAGTGTGTTTCTACAAATCAGAAGTGGAATGAAAATGTAATAAGTTCAAGAAAAAAGTTTTTTTTTTCTTACAATAATTACAATTTATTGTCAGCCAACTCATGTGTGTGCATGATATTTTTTTTTAAAAAAAAAACTTTTTCTTAAGTCACATGATTTATTAACGCTGGTTTGAATAGAGTTTTTTCGTTATGAATATTAATGAAAGTTTTTCATTGACTAATTCAGGTAACACTTTTTCTGGGTTACACCTCTCAATAAATGTAAACATTGGTAAAAAAACACAATCCAAATTAACAAGCAGGAATTTATATATTCTGAGAAAAGTTTCGCCTTCAAAAACACGATTTTCAGACCATTCATTTTCTGAAGAAGTTTAAAACTAATCGGAAACTACAGAAAGAAGAGAAATTGTGTGTGTGCGTGTGTGTGTGTGAGAGAGAGAGAGAGAGAGTGAATACTTGAAATCCCTAACTTTAATCTCAAACTTAGTAACACAAAAAAGATTTCACTCAAATAATATTTATAAGTTAATATCAAGTTGATATTTTCAATTTCAAGTTAATGTTTTATTGGAAGTGCACTAGCTAAGAACACTAGTGCTTAAATAAAAAGAAAAGAGAGAAAAAAACATACTCTCCAGAAATAAAATATGCTTTTCCCGCATTCTTCCAAGAATTCAGTTGAATAACGGTTAACTCTTTCTTAAAATAAACATACTTCCTGTATTTGTGGTAATAGCCTTCTTTTTCTCTAATAGACGTTGTTTTTTCTTTTCCATCAACAATAATTACCTCGATAAGTCTCTAATTTTCTTGTCAATCAGATTCTTCTCAAACAAGACACTTATTTTGCGACAATGCTAGTTACTTTTTTAAATTAGATGATTCCCGCAAATCGAACTTTCAGAATGAAAATTTTAAAAATGTATTTTTTTCTCTGAAAATTTGATACTCTTCTGACCTATATATTTTATTATATGTGACTTACATTCAGATAACGAGGTGTTCTATTTTCTAAGAATAGATTCTTATATATACTCTCTATATATATATATATATATATATATATATATATATATATATATATATATATATATATATATATATATATATACTTTCTTTACATCGATCTATAACTCGGACTAACAGAGATAGCTCGTAGTAAGCCAGTAACTAGGTCTTTCTAGAGTACTAACCTTTGCTTGGCTGTGTCAAATTTTAATCCAGTTAGAAAAAAGGACTTGAAATTGAAGTGAAAAAGGTTTTCAAGTGGAATTGCCGCGATTGCTTTCGATGGAACAAAAACAACGAGTCGATGATTCAGAAAGCCGTTATCGCTATTTACTCGCAACAAAAGATTTCTTGCGAAAAAAAAAAAAAAAAAAGAAAAAAAGAAAAAAAAAAAATAGGGGAAGATTTGCAGGAAAACTTTGAACGATTATCACCCTAAAAGGTATTGATTAACAAAGGTATGGTGATGAATAAAAAAAAATTTGCAAAAAATGTTGTTTTAATTTTAGACTCAGGAGTTGATCGATGTGTTAGCATATATATTTAGATTGTTAAAAAATATATCTATAAAGTGTTATTTTTGGAATTATCAACATATTAATTATCTATACATGTATTTTCACGTAAGGATTTGAAGAACGCCTTGTTGCATTTATCATCGTGGATGTGCAATTGTTTTTTAAATAATCACTAGCGAAGAAAACCATCTTAAAATTTCACAAAATGAAAGATTTCGTAGATGTGTAAGTACACAAATGCGTAGTTAAATCAAAGGGTTAGAAACGAGTTATTGCACTCTACAAGAACGAGTGTTTTCATTCTAAATATCTATTTCTATTGATTTTCCAAAAACAATACTACTAACACAAGTACTTTTTTGCGCGCTATAACTGTTTGTAAAATATCTAGATGTGAGTGCTCATAGTAAAGTAGTATTTTATAAACATCTGTAGTGATTGATTGATTATGGAATTGTATTATAGAACCGCAAAGTTATTTCCTTTTAAATGTTTCTTTTTATTTATTGATATCGAAGAGTTTTCACCTTCTGCAAAATGGTGGAATATTTGTATACTCGCATTTTTCAAGAGCTCTTCAAAGAAAAGTAAATATTGCGTTACGAGTCTATCATCAGTATATTCCAGAGGTGATATTTGTGGGGACAGCGCATATGTCCCGACCAAAGTCAAAGAGTACAGTATGTGTTCCAATTCATTGTGCAGTTGCATTATCTGTGGAATGAGGTATGTAGGCTCCAAAGTTGTGATTATATTCTTCAATTATTCGAATGCCTATTATTTCCTCTTTTTCTGCTTTTTTATTGTCAAGTATTATATAACTATAGTTCGGATGTCTCCCAAGACTTCAATGTTCGCCTATTTTTAGTGATTCTTACTATTTTGTTTCTAAAAATATGTTGCTATTAATGTCTTCAGGGGCTATCAGTATACATTGGGCTCCTTGAATGATTTGCAGAATAACTTGCTAATTCTATATAACTTTCGAAGTCCTATGTTCCGCCTGTTTCAATTTCCATAAAATTTTCAAGTGATCCGAGGAGTGGTATCATCTGTTGATTGTGAAATGGTTCTAAATAACTTTCTGACTATGCTGTGAATAACTTTTGTGATTGGATGTTATAATTTTAGTGCAGAATGTACAGAATAGCTATTTGACAACACGGAACACTGTCTAGTCTGC
>BMAW01021536.1:0-84018 GCA_019974015.1 Nephila pilipes | reverse complement strand
CCCTGCTTTTCTAATATTTAGCTCTTATTAGAAAAGCAGGGAGTCATATTTTTAGAAGATTTTATAGGCCTATTTAATTCAGAAATGTGGAATGACTTATTAAGTTGGTTGTTTTCCTTACGGAGAAAATCCACGGGTAGCAGCTCATGTGAATCGTAATTGGATACGATAGAATTGACAAAAATATTAGTCTGTTTTTGAGGTTGAATTATATATCTGTTTTTATACTTCAGAAGATTAAATATTGGTTCTGTGCATTCTTATTAGCAGAGATCTTTTAGTTGAGCAAACTATAAAACATTTTTGGATTAGATGCCTTATTGTATATTTTATCCTAGTACTTTTTATTCTCTTTATATATATATATATATCTCAGTTTACTTGATTATTTCTCATATTTCATCCATAGGTGTGGAGAAATATAACATAGGGCCTTTTTACGGAAAATTTTTTTTGAGCATGTAGAAATTATTGCATGTGCTGTTCCACCAAAATGTTGGAATGATCTGAGAGATACTCGAAATTCTCTTGTATTGAAATATTGGAAAATATGGAAACATGTTTTCCGGTAGCCTTTGAAAAGCAAGTAATTATCATTGTGGAAACAGTTTAAAAGATGAGCGAAACAATGTTTTAACAGATGTGCAATATTTTCGAAATAAGGAAACAATCATTATCACCTATCAGGAAGAAAAAAGAGAGAGAGAGAAAAAAAAACACCGGATCAGAGTTTCAAAACTTTTTGTGTCCCCGTTCCCAATTCATCGATGATGCATATAATAGATATTCGATAACTAAAAAACATATCTTCTATATAACAATTTTTAACATTGCTTTTAATTTTTTATAAATATAAGTATTTTTCACAATTATAAAAGAAAAAGAGAGAAAAAAAATTTCTCTTGACATCTAGAAAAGGTTAGAAATCTTCTTCTTTCCACTTCTTTATGTATTTTCTGCCATGGAGCATTAAAAATAAATCACTTTTTTTCAACATTTCTCCTTTTACGCTGACAGATATATGAATTTTACAGGAAACGCTTTTTGAAACCAAAATGATGAATTACAATTTCTAGGAAGGATCATCTTGAATCATCTTGGATAGATTTGAAAGACCAGATGGAGGAATGCTGATAGCAATATCGGGATTAGCGTGGTGTGGAAGTTAGGAGAAAGAGGTGCCAACTCAGGTGTCGTCCTCGCCACCTTCTAGTGAGACGTTAATGAAACCAAAACAAACCAAGTAGTATCGGAAAATATATCTGCTCGACAAAATCCTATTCAGCTAGCACAGTCCCAAGATTTTGAGCTTACGTGATAGCCTAGTGCTCATGGTCGTGGACTCGCGGCCGGCGGTTTTCGTCGAGTCGCGAGTTCAAGCCTTAATTCCACTAAAGATCCACCTTTTAGCCGGGGCTGATGCACGTTAAATTTGTGGAGACTCAAAGTCCTCCCATGGCGTGGTGTGGAAGGGACCAGCTCAGGAGTCATCCTCGTCACTTGAGCGAGATTCATAATTACGAAATCCGTCGCCAAATGACATCGTGCTGCATCTAGTGCGAAGATAATAAAACCAAACAACCAACTTTTTCAGACATTTTAACCTCCATCATCTGATTAGAGTTAATTAAACTTCTCACTAGAAGCAACACAAGGGCTACTGGCGACGTACCTCGTAATTTTGAGCCTTGGTCAAGTAAGGAGGACGACACCTAAGCTGACACCCCCTCCCTCTCCTAACTTCCATACCACACCAACGGGAGGAATTTGGGCCCCGACATATTTAACGTGCATCAGCCCAGGCTACACGGCGGATCTTTGGCAGCCAAGAATCGAAACCGCGACTAAACGAAAACTGCCGGTCACGAATCCGAAACCATGACCACTAGGCTACCGCGGCCACATCACCCGATTTGAATCATATGTTCCACAATATAATAGCGATTTTGATGTATAGTTAACTGACTCTAATATTCTTCTAAATGCAACTGTTTCAACTCATAGATGTAATATAGGTGCAGCTGCACTCATCAGTCTTATCCTAAGTTCCTCAGACTCATTTGGTTATACTAATACTTACGTATTGGATAGATCTTATAACATGGATCATGGTCCCATCATTACACAACTGTCTTTAATTCAACAGAATTAGAGATTTAAAAAAAAAAAAAAAATAGACTAGCAATTGGTGATGAAACAGACACAAATTCCAATAGGAAATTCGGAAAATAATACTCCCCGATATAATCTCAGGAATAATTAGAAATAATAAATCCTGGATGCTTGGACTAGGAGCGTTTGCCTTCAGTATCGTTGAGTAACTCTCAGAATGAGATTCGCGGGATTTTAGTCTCACCTCTCTTAGAGTTGTGATTCGTGCATTTGTATTCGAGTATTATTTTTTCTCTTTTACGAATACAAGAGAGAGAGTGAATTAGCTGGATGGTCTCCTATACAGTTTGTACGTTTCAAAGCATTTGTAGATTGTTCAGTGTGGGATTAATTAATACAATTAATACTACTGCAAGATTTTTGAGAATCGAGAGAGATGAATGAGATTAAAGCATTAATGATGGGGTTCGTCTATGAAATTCTGGACACGATGATTGATAAACCAAATTTTAACGCATTCTTGTATATTTTTAGTACCAAGAATGGTAATCAAAACTGGAGAAACCTCTTGATAAAGGTTAGATTTAAGAAGAGGGTTTTTATCTCTTTTAATATGCTTAAAATGTGATGAATGATGCAATAAATGGCATTGTAATAGAGATAAAGTAGGTTTTAATTAATGTCGTCTTAAGGATACACGTGGACTAGAGAATAACGAATAAAAGCGATGCAGCCGACTCTCGAGTCGGTGTAGTTCTCTCTTTAATCCGGCAGTCAATGGTTCGGTACCTTCCATAATCCAGCACCTATCGAGCCGTTTGCTTTCAAAAATATTTCCATCAGAATTTGGACGTATATTGGCGGCCGTGGTAGCCGAGTGGTCATGGTCACGAGCTCACTACCGGCGTTATTTCCGTCAAATCGTTGGTTTGAGTCCTGAGTCTACCAAGGACCCACCATGTAGCGCGGGCTGATGCACGTTAAATTTGTCAAGGTTCCAAGTTCTCCTAATGACGTGGTTCAGCATAGCCTATTTTGGCTCTTGTGCCATAAGACCCCACAGTCACTCACTCTCTTATTGACGTGGAGTGGAATTTTGGAGGGGGTAGTGCTAGCTCAGGTGTCATCCTCGTCACTTGATCGAAATTCAAAAATACGAAGTCCATCGCCAATAGTTCTCGTGTTGCTTTTCAAGAAAAACTAACACTGGCAAAAACATAAACTAAAATACGGACAAATAACTATAAAGCTAAATCTAGTCTCTAAAATCTATATTATCATAATATAATCTAAAAACTAATTTAAAGAGACAAAACTAACATGTATTAATAATTATAATTGTCGTAATTAAATGGTTGCTTACTAACGTTGTACTTAGAAGCAACACGAAGTCTATTATCAACGGACTTTATAATTCTGAACCTCTGTCAAGTGACAAGGACAATACCTGGGCTAGCATCCCCTTTCCAAGCTTCCACATCCTGTTAACAGGAGGACTTGGAGCCTTGGCAGCCGCTACATTTCCCTTTAGTGGAAACAAAACTCGAACCCATGACTCTACGGAAATCGCGCCGATGCCACCAGTTGGCTACTGCACCCTCAATCAAAATTAAAGGTGATTTAACAAAAGCTTCAGACAAAAAGAAATAACGTTAACCATAAGAAATACAAGGTAACCTGGGTTGGTAAAACAATGAATTCACGACTGATAGTCTTTTTTGCTCTATATCCCACATAACACCAATCAATGAATCAATCAGAAATTATTTGTTTGTTTGGTTTCATTAACTTCGCACTGGAAGCAACACGAGGCAACGGACCTTGTAATTTTGAACTTCGGTCAAGTGAGGAGGACGACACCTGAGCTGGCACTCCCCTCTCCTAACTTCCACATCACACCAACGGGAGGACTTTGGGCCCCGACACATTTAACCTACATCAGCCCCGGCTATACGGCGGGTCTTCAGTGGCATTAAGGCTCGCCGGCCGCGAGTCCGCTGCCTTAACTACAAGGCTACCGCGGCCACCAATCACAATTGATACGTTGTGGGTTAGGAGCACGTAGTTCAAACAAAGACAGGCGTCCGGCAGAGTCACATTAAATATATCCAATTTCAAAGCTCTTAGGTTGGTAAGGAGTGTTGTCCTAACCGAGATTTTGATCTCATCACCTGACATGCTTCAGAATTACGAGACGTATTTAGTTATGTTAAGGGAATCTTTGAATGTCGGCCAAAAACAGTTAACCGGAAACGTCAGAAAAAATAAATAAACATACTCCAATAATGCATTTTTTTAATTAAAGTAGGTCGTATTCTAATTTAAAGTATTTACCCAATTACTTTGTCTGAATGTAAAATACTGTTCAGCCATTTCCGATAAATAAAAATGGTAATTACTTTTTAAAAAAATTCTAATGTATAATAAGAGAGAAAGAATTAACTAGATAGACTATTTTTTTATTTTTATTTTAATTGCGTTATTCAGTAATCGGCGTAGAAAAGAGAAGCGTGAGAAATTTTCATTTAACTAGCAATCCCAACTCTACTTCTAATAAGCATCATCGTAAAATGATTATTTATTAAAGCCTAACTAGCTTAACAAATAATCGGACACATGCCTAAAACCTAATTTTGTATTTTCTTTTGCCATCGTTAATAAAGAATATTTTGGAGATCGTTTGTTCTGTAAAATAAATCAGGATCAGTCACTTCCGCATTTGCTCCATAACTAATGATACAACATGGTTACAGAAAAAAAGAAGAAAAAGAATTAAATGATTGGAGAATCATAAATGAAATTACAGTTTCTTATTCTATTAACTATTAATATATCCACGATTACGAAAGTGGTTTAAGTCGAGAATCTTTTAAAAACTTGGAAGTTATCTTTTTCCGAAAAAATTCATCACCGAAATCTAAACCTGAAGCTACTAAAAACCTGCCGTGTAATGGGGCTGATGCAGGTCTCAAGTCCTCCCATTGGCGTGGTGTGGAAGCTTGGAGAGGGAGGTGTCAGCTCAGGTATCGTCCTCGTCACTTGATCAAAGTTCAAAATTACGAGTTCCGTCGCCAATAGCCCTCGTGATGCTTCTAAGTGCGACGTTGATAAACAATTACAATCACTGTAACCTAAAGTAATTCTAACGAAGCTAGAGATTTTAAATCGTTATAAATCGAATTAGTGTGTGGAGAGGGAGGTACTATATCAAGTATCGTCCTTGTCACTTGGCCGAGGTTCAAGACCGCAAAGTCCATTGCCAATGGAGTCGAATCACCTGATGCCATGATCACATGATAATTGCGAATACAACCAATGGGAACCATCCTTCTTTAGTCAGGATTACACGATAATTTCGAATTCAACCATTAGGAGGCAACTACTACGACGGCGTCCTCTAGTAATGGCTGGACCCCATATCCCTCGGGTTCCTCCTAAAAGCGACATTAATTAACAATCAATCAATAAAAAACAGAATTTGTGATAAAGCAGTTAAAAAAAATCATTTAGTGTTCGAAAATGCAAGTCTTTACATATCTCGAAACGAAAAATACATGATGCACATGTTTTATTATAAAAAAAAATGGGATTTATTATTTTCTAATGACATCAGTTTGCGTCAGTTCTAAACAATATTTGGTTAATTTCTCTTTTTTATAAAATTTGTGCTAAGCTGCCTATAAATCATGAAAGAAAAACGAGGTCTCATTTCAGCTGCTTTGATTCGGCATTGATAGCTAGGTTGGTTTCACTGGCACGCACACTATACCATATTTAGCTAAGCTTCGCCAAACACTCGTATATTTACGAAAAAGAAAAGTGTGTATGTATGATCTAGATAAAACTTGGTAAATTTGGTCTTCTAAAGTAATAGTCTTATAGTAATAGTCGACTTCGTGCACTGCTGGTTAGGTGTGGCGGAGCTGAGGAAGAGGATTTATTTCTTAACTATAATTTTTACTCTTTTCTTAAAAACTGGTTAAGAAGAAAGTGTTTTGTTTACATAATTTATTCTTTGGATTTTGGTAAATCAACCAATTTCAATTTTTTGATATTATTTCGAACATCTGGAGGAGGCTCAACTTGAGTCACTCCCCTTTCCGAGTATAGGATTTAGATGACCACACTCCAACAATGAATGAAATTATGATGAATCCAGATAAATCTAAATACTTTCAGAGCTCTAAAAACAATCAGGAGCTCATAAGAGCGAAAAGTAGAAAAATAACCGAATTTACCATATTTTTGGAAAAGAAAAGTCGTCGCATATATCTGAAACAAATCTGCAACTTCTACATTCTGAGATAAGAGGCAATATTTTTAGACATGAAAATATTACAAATATGTCATTTACACAGAATGGTAAAATAAAGTTTAGAACATCTGATACCGTATGTGCAGCACAAATCCTCGCAGTAAAACAGATTTTAAACGTACTGGTAAACGCAAGTATCGTTTGGGAAGGATGCACATCTCATTTTCTAATCCATGAAATACCAACTGATGTACCTCTGACAGATTTGCAGCAGAACTATAGAACACAAATGATAATGAAATAGTGGAAATGCGCCGCTTTATGAAAACCGGAAGTAATAAGGTTTCCTCGCTATTAATCACTATTCTTGGCATCAATATATCAGAAACTATTTAGCTTTGGTTTATTAACCATCGCATCCAAATTTTTATAGAAAAACCCCGACAATACAATAGATGCTTCAACTTTTACCATCTATCCCGATGCTGCCTAAAACCTATAATTTGCATTAATTGTGGAATCACACACAGAGCAATACACAACTTCTATAATCTGCATTAACTACAAAGGAGACCATTCCATCAATTCTCCTCTGTTCCATATTTATTAAAGAAAAACAAATCATGCAAAATAAGTGAATACAATATTTAACTTCAAGAGAGGTAAGAAGAAAATTTCATGATAAACCTTCGGATAGTTATTTTACAATTTTGAAAGCAAACCCACCAGGTCCCAATAGGCAAGATTTAAAAAAAAAAAATAGAAATTATTGCAACAACTTTTCAGGCCGGATTAGAAAAACAAACAACAATAATTATGGAAAACGTTCAAAAAAATGATAAAGACTATATTTGTACACATTTGCAATATTTTTGACCCTGGGGGAAAACCTGCGTTCTATGGTCGGAAAAAGTCTACCAGTAAAACTTTTAGAAACTTTTGTGTCCCCATACCTGGTGCATCTAATACCATAAAGAATGCACACAATGAGATTGATATAAGATGATCTGTTAATGTAAACGTTTTTTTTTTTTTTTTTTTAATTTTATTTCATATGTGGACAAATTTTCCACGATTGAAAACAAACTCTATACCTCTTAGGAGAGGACAGAATTTTGAATTTAGCCTTTTCCTTTTTTCATTCTTTTATGTTTCTTCTGCAATGGAATAGTAGAAGCGTTAAAAACAAAGTAACTTGGTTCCATATTCCTCCCTTTACCAAGACAGACGTTTGGATCTTTCAGGAAACTTTTTTGAAACCTGACGATAGATTTCACCTTTCAGGGAAAATGATTTTCATAAAAGACTGACTTGACAGATCAGGAGGAGAACTGGTTATAGCAGTTCCGATGAATATCTCTGCTCGTCATATCTCAATTCCATCACCGCAATCGCTAGACATCAAATTTTAGTTGTCCATGTCACTATAAATAATTTCTCTTTTTATATCATTAATTTATATACATCTCGAGGACTTAATAAAATCCTATTTTGAATCTTTGACAGATCCAATCTTCATTTTTGGTGATTATAACCTTCATCATCCAATGTAGGGTTCTAACCACATATCGCAAAATAGTAACAATTTTGAGGAACGGTCACCAACACCAACTTTATTCTTTTTAATACTATAGCTCTAACTCGCAGAAGTATTGTAGGTGCTGCCTCCCTCATTGCTCTAACCCTTTGCTCCACCAACCTTTTTGGATGCACCAATACTTTTGTCTTAGAAAGCTCCTTCAAAAGTGATCACTGTCATATCATCACAGAACTTAATTTTCATAGCCCAATTCACTCTCTTAACAGCGAAATGTTAAGAGAGTGAATTGGCAATCAGTGATGAAGCAAGTAGAATTTACCTTATGCAACATAGAGGGAAACAATATCAATCTCTCGGATACTTTTGCTGGTATAATTTCAAATAATACTCAAGATATTAAAATTTCCGATAAATATTTCCCACCTTGGTGGAGCTGTGCGTACAATAATTTCTACAAATTCAAGAAGTATTTCAGAGGAAAAGCCATACATAACATCGCTCTTCAACTACGGATTCATTACAAGAAATATTCCTTAAGACTCGGATTTCATATTTAAAAAAAAAAAGCCAAGAAAATATACTGGGATAAAATATGTAACAATGTTACTAATCCAAGAAAATTTTTAAATACATTGAAAAAATTATCAACTTAAATGAATCCTGAAACAACTACGAATATTCTTTAAGTTTATAATAGATTTATCACTCATCCGCAAATCCAATCCAACCTTTTTGAAGATTTTTTTCAATCCAATAATACTCTCCATGAACCAATTCCTTTGGATTTTCTCGCCAAAGATAACAATCTTCTTATAAAGCGTTCCACATCTCTGAATAAGTAGAGCTGTAAAAACTTCCAGAAATACTCACCCAGTGGCAGACCAGATCCCTGCTACTGTCCTGAAGAGATTAAATCAAAGAGAAAAAACAGTTGTTCTGAAATATTTTCAACAATTATTTGATAACTCAATAGTCCTACAATCATGGAAACATGCAATTTTTCTTCCAGTTCCAAAACCATGCAAAGATAAAACGAAAATCTCATCGTACAGACCCACAGCTTTAACTTCGGTTTTCTCGAAAGCATTCGAAAGAATTTTAACCGATCGCATAACTCACTTTCTGGCAATTGAACAAAAACTTCATCCTCAACATTATGTTTTTGTTCCTTTTAATGACAGTAGAGCTGCAACTTCCTTCCTTCATAAGGTGATATCGGATCCAAAGTTGGGAAAGAAATATTTTGTGGGAATTAACCTTGATGTAAAGAGTGCTTAAGATTCTGTACGTATAGATGGTTTCCTTTACAAATGTCTACAAATAGGTATCACGGGAAAAATAGCTCTTTGGATTCATGAATTTCTCTCGTATAGGTCTTTTCAAATTCGATGGAGGAACGTTTTCTCTACAGAAAAAATTCTTTGTAATGGACTTCCCCAGGGTAGTGTTTTATCCCCAATTTTATTTACCATCTACATGTATAATTTTTTTGAAACATTGGAATCTGGCGTGAAATGCTCGATTCATGCTGATGAAAATTTTATATACTATTCCAATCAATCACTTGATATCTAGGAATCCGATGTTTCAGCAAAATGATAATTACCCCTGGTCTTTTAAATAAATTCAATTTGCTGGATAATGCAGTTTTTCTACTGTAAAATAAGATTAATGATCTGGAACACATTCTATATAAGCATGCGTAAACTATACAACCTATAGAAATGAGCTCTAGAGCATTCAATAATAAGATTCCCGCTGCACTATCGCCTTCAGAGAACTTTTACAGAGAGCAATGTCGAATGAAAATAATTTTACAGCTTTTTACAGCAGATGAAATGCTTTGATATTTATTAATCTGAAATAAGTTTTTTCAGATGAGGGATGTAAGGCCTTTGTTGCCCTACATCCCTCTAAAACCAATCAATGAATTAGTAAATTTAAAAAAGGAAGAAAAGAGAGGAAGGCATGAGATAAAAGAAGAAAGATCGAAAATAGAAAAACATTACTACAGCATTCACACGAACGCAAGTGGCCGCGGTAGCCTAGTGATCATGGTTTCGGATTCGAGCCCGGAGGTTTTCGTTCAGTCGTGGGTTCGATCCTTGACCGCTAAAGACCCGTCGTGTAGCCGGGACTGATGCACGTTAAATCTATCGGGACCCAAAGTCCTCGATTTGGCGTGGTGTGGAAGTTAGGAGAGGGAGGTGCCAGCTCAGATGTCGTCTTCGTCGCTTGACCGAGGTTCAAAATTACGAGGTCCTCGTGTAGCTTCTAGTGCGACGTCAATAAAAATTAAATCAAAAAGAACGCAAGCGTCATCCGTGGATACCAATCCGTTGCGACAAAAGGTTTGACTAACTATTGTGATTAATCTCTCTCTCTCTCTTTATATATATATATATATATATATAAAGTGTGAACAAGTTTTCTTTTGTGCTTATTTGTACTACTATAACTATTAAATGAGACTGCATCCCAAATTTTCAGATGTAACTCAATACAATTTACAAAAAATTATTTCTAAAATTCTTTTTTTAGCTCTATCAATTAAAAGATTTCACAATCATATATTTCCATGAAACTGTACTGGAATTTTTTGTAATTTAAAAAGCATATTATTTATTTCTTAGGGCTGAATTTATAATGTTTTTGTTGATTTCAAATTAATTAACAGAACCATGATAATTAATTTCATTAATTTTTAATTTCTGATATCAAAATGCATTAAAAAATTTTAAAAATTACCTGTGATATTTAGCATACTTTAACGTGTTTTATATAAGTAATGCTACAGAGATTAACATTAAATCTATCAAAGCGGTTTACTGAACCTTTAATGCACGACTTTTCCTGTAATAGGAGGGATGTTCCGAAAATAAGTCTCGTCTTTTTTTTTTCAAGCGGAAACTTTATTGCCAATAATAATAATAAATAAATAAACCATGTCATCCTGAACTATACACTTTGTACTATTTTTCGACATAGTCGCAATTGACATTGAGACATTTGTCGTAGCGTGCAATCGGTTTGAAGAAACCACTCTGATAAATCTCAATGTCCTGTGATGCAAGGAATTGTCGCATAGCCTGCTCCACCTCAATATTGTTTTGGATGGTCCTGAGTATGACTAATACGCAGTGTGGACGCCACGTCCGACACCGTTATGCGCCTATCCACTAACATCGTGCCCTGTACTCTAGCAGTGTTTTCATTTGTATATATAGAGAGACACCCACTTCGATCTCCATCTGCCTGCCTTCACTGAACATGCAACACCAGCGTCCAACTATTTGATGAGAGATTATCTGTTTACCATACACAATCTGTAGGCTTTCATGGATGACAGACACACTAGTACCACGTGTCTTTTTATACAGGATAACAGCTCGCACTTTAATAGCCGATCACGTTATCAGTACAAGTCTGTCTGCCATCATGATTTGTACTCGAATAACTTCGGGCACGCTGGTCTGCTATTGCTTTCTTTTCTTGGGCGCTCAGCGCATGCGTCAGTTCCTCCTCCACTCTCACTGCTTCCGTCGTTGAACCAACAACAGGTGTAAATTCTTAAGGCAGTTGTTTGTTTCATCTGGTGTACCGTGAGCTCTTTCAAAAAAAAATTGACGAAACTTGCTTCCGGAACATCCCCCGTGTATGGCAACTTAATTTTTCCGATACCTACCTCTCCATCTTTCGTTGTCCCGATTGTTATCTACCAAGAGCAGTATTTTGAACGCTACAAAATATATAAAGTTTCATAAAGTTATTTGTATTGAAAAAAATCTTAAACTTCCTATTAATTTCTATCTAAAGAAAAAAGTAGTTATTCGAATTCCAAAACTTCTATCAAAATCAACTACCTCAGTAACAACTATTTACGCGAACAAGAGAGAATTAGAAATCTGCAAAGCAAAAGTAAGACAAAGTGGCATTTCTTTCAACGTAACTTTTCCAATCAAATAATTGTACTTAGACAATTTGTAAAAGCAAATCGAGCCTAAGAGTTCTTCCACTAAATTCGAAGCATGAATGTATAAAAATTCAGAAAACAGTAAACGTATACTTAAAACTGTTTCTTTCTTTATAATAACATTAAATTTGGCGTAGATACGACGGATCAAACGGCTAAAAAAGTACAGCACAAAATTCAAATATCGTAAACTGCGTGTCCAAGTACTTTTCAACTTTCTTGATTTAGCTGAGATGAATGCTGGGTATTTTTGGAAAAAAAAAAAAAAAAAAACCCTGAGAAATGATGTCGGGACAAGAATTTTTATTTCAGTTGGCAAAAGAATTTTCCTCCGAATATTGAGATTTACAGGAACAAGAAACAAAAAGAATATATGGAAAGAACTTCTGCAGATTCCATTACTATTTTTGAAAGACGCCAGACATGCCATATTGGATATTGCAATAAATAAATACAAATATGTTTTTCATTTATATAAAAAAATGTTTGCTGAAAAGGTTGGCGGGAGAGACCGATCTTCGGGCGACAACGAATAAATTTTAATTTGAATAACTATATCTATGTGAATTACTAAAGTAAAATATACTTTTTCAATTTTTAACCTTCTTCTTAAAAATGTGTATGCCTAAAATCTGAACCCCCCTCCCAAATATTTTATAATTATTACAAGACAATTTTATGTTTTATTCTCCGTGCAAAAATTCGTATTATTTATAATCAATCGGAAAAGAATGTGACGTATATTTGAAAAGTGATCCCCTTTAACCGTTACGAATAGGTACTATCGGTAGGTTTAGTATTAAAGAAATTGTCAGCTGATTCAAAAACAAAATAACACATGAATTGTAATATTGTATCTCATACTCATATTTAATTTTCTAGAAAAAGGACGAATTGTGATTAAATTTATTTTTTGAAAACTCGGGAAATGCTATGTGATAAAATTGAAATATAATCAGCAGAATTTTAAAAGCTAAAGACTTAGATATACGAGGAAAGTTTTTGCTTTTGCTAATGATTTCATACATTTAAAAAAAAAAAAAGTTCAAATAGTAAAAAATCTCATTCCTCCATTCAGGCTTTAACTCAACTTTTTAGAGTTAACTATAATAAAGGTTTTAACTTTTTTTTTTTTCTGATTGTTGATTTGAATTATACGTGTATAGATTTTAACATGACTGTCTGAAATCTAAGTTTTAATAATTAAGTTACAATGAATATATAAATGGTTTCAATTCATGGTAATTAATTTTTAATTTATGTATAAGCTAATTTTTTTTCCCAAAGAATTTTACTGATTAAAAAAATAAGGCAAGTGAGATAAAATCAAATGAAATTGATTAGGAAAAGCCTCGTCTCTAAAATATGGTATTATTCCATTTGAGTTTTCTCCTAAATTGAGGAAAATCAGAGAAGAAAAAAATCAAGAGCTTGTTCTTGAAAGTTCGGTCTGATTAGTTCACTCGGTTACCAACAGCCTGTTTTTTGAAGGACGTGTCCAGGTTTTACAAGAATGTATTGAGTCCAATCGGTATTTATTGTTTTAAATGACTGAAACTGATTGTTGATCGACTTAAAAGTTCAATCAATTAGCATTTCATTGTATTTGTATACTGTGATATGAGTCAGAACTGTGTACAGGAAAATAAAATTTTTAACACGAATTTTTATTTTTAGTACGCTGAAAATTTAATGCAACAGATTTTTTTTTAGAACAGAAAAACGGAATGCGCAGTTCTTTTCGTTTTTTTTTAAAAAAACTTTTTCTGGTAGTGAATTTAAATTGTTCGGGTTTTTTTCCCCTCAATAAAAAATGCAGCTTAAAAACAATGACTAGCAATTTAGCAGTTGCGACAATGTTCAATTAGTAACTCCTCACATAACACAATGTTTTAACGTTAAATCACACTCAATGAGCAATTTTTTGAGAAAATTTAATCTTCGAAGAAATATTAGATCTAGCCAAGGGGTATGACAAGAAAGATATTCGAAAGCTATCAGTCTAAACGTAAAAAGAAATTGTAGATTACACTTCAACACAGTTATCATTCCGAAGTAATTATCACACAATCTAGTCGTAAGATTATTCTGCTCTCAATAAATTAATATTTTTTTTTTAAATAAATGTTGCTATAGTGCAACCAATGATCTATTTCATAATTTTGATGGTCATGGTGAAGAGATGTAACCGACACCCTGAGCCTGATACCTTACACCTTTCCAACTTCAATACCATATCATGTCAGTGAGTAACAGTCGAATTCAATAGTGCAAGAGCCAGATGTGTTTATGCTGCGTCGAACAAGGTGTAACTATATTCAAGACTTAAGGCTGTCTTTGTGTAGTGTTAAGGAATAGGACCGAAATTTGAACACTTTTTCCGATTAAAAAGCTCTCGAATATGAATTTAATATTAAAACTTCGCTGTCCTTTAAAGGGGACCGCATATTTTGTAACACTACTCAAGTCTATCCGAATCGATTCCTTTTTCTGATGTAAAATGTATTTCATATTCCGTCTCTTAGTGTTAAGCTACTCCTATAGTGATATACCTGTAAACTTTGTATAATCATGTGAAAAAATGGCGTATTTTTTTAATACCCCTATATTTTAAGAATACCGCATCATAAACGAATGTGTGTTTCAATGTCACAAGCATATATTAAAAACGGAAATTTTTTCTGTCCTGAAGTGCTTTTGAAGTTTCAGTTGGGTTATTTGACATTTGACGGAAGACAGCCTTAAGAAAAACCCCCCCCCCCCCCCCAAAAATTGTAGACAAGAAGGGTCGAAAATAGAAATGGATTGCTAGGGTATCCTAGGGACGAAGACTTTGAAGATAAATTCGATTTAACCAGCAGCAACTCATTCCTCCTTTAGAATATTGTAATCACGGTAGCCTAATGGTCATGGACTAACGGTGTTTTCGTCAAGTCACGAGTTCGAGCCCTGATGCCAATAAAGACCCGTCGTGCAGCGAGGCTGATGAGCGTTAAATATGGTAGAGGTCCCAAATCCTCCTGTTAGCATGGTGTAGAATTGAGAGGGAGGTGTCAGCTCAAATATCGTCCACTTCACTCTGTGATGTTGTGCTATTCGCGGTTTTCTCTTCACTAACCTTGGGGACTTTTAATTAAGATTGATTGCTTTTTCTAAACAACCTTTGCCCAACCAAAAATGAAACGTGAATATTTAAATTACAAGAAGGTAGAAATAAAGTGAAACGAGGGAGATAGGAATTACATAAATTAAGTTTGAGACACACGAAAGATGTCGAGTGGTTCTAGCGTTTGGCAATTGTTCCAGAGTCGAAGACGGGGTCGAGAATTACTACAAATTATCGACAGCTTAGAGAAACCTAGAAGTCGAGACAGCCTCAACTTTACACTAGTGATAAGACTGTTAGTTTGTTATTGATAGATCAAGTTATTATTTAGGGCGCTATTTGGGGAGGGCCGGTTATATTTGTCGTTATACTAACAATTTGTCAATAAACATAGCGTTGAAACTAGTGTAACGTCTTCTTGAACGCTTTATTGACTTTTAGAGTTAGTACTTTGAGTTTAGCTATGGCACAAGAGGCGAATAGGAATAGTTCGCCGTCACAACTTGACCAAGATTCAAAATTACCATTCCCGTCGCCAATAGCCTTCTCGTTGCTTCTCAATGCGGCGTTAACAATCAAAAACTATAAGAATATTTAGTGGAATCAGAACTTGAACCAACAACTTGATCGCCAGTCCTCATGAACTTGCAAACACTGGGCTACTGGGGCCTTTTTTTTCCCTTCCCAGCTAACAATTATACAAGTAGAGATGTTTTTCTATTTTCTTTATTAGTCCTTTAGCTAACTTGCATTTAAGGTAATCGAGACCTCAAAATACTTAATTCTGCGTTAATTCATTTTGCTGTTAAAAAAACAGAGCACTTCGCTGATTTCATAAATGTATTATTTATGAGAATTTGGTAAACAGAACACTAGGTAAATTTTACATAGTTCAGTAAAATGCAAATGCATTGTGTATAAAAATAAAACACTAAGTAAACCAACACAGAAATCAGGTTTCAAAAAATACATGGAAAAAAAACACTTTTATTTTCAAAAGAAGCGATAACAAATACATATTTCCAGACTACGCAATGCATTCACAATATTTTTGAATACTGATAAAAATTAAGTATTTAAATTCACTAAGTGATATTTGGATTCTTTTTTACAATTGTCATATTTTGAATCTACAATTATCTATAAAATTTCAATTAAACGAGAGAAAAAAAAAATAACAGCATTTAACTTACTTCAAACAAGAGAGGCATATTATAATAAAAATACATAGATTACAATGAAAAAAAAATTACATTTTTGATTAAATATATATTTCCGATTAAGCTCATTTTTTAATCTTCTAATCAGATATTTCAGTCATTTTACAAACGACTGGAAAAATAATACTTTAGAAAAATAATCATTTTAGTTAAAAAAAAAAAACAGTATAAGAATTTAGATGCAATATAAAAAAATACATCTTTAATAAAAATCATGCCATGCCTAAGATCTTCAAATGACACTATAAAGCAATAGAGACCACAAAATTTATAGCACACTGCAATATATTTTGAAACACTGCATAAAAAAGAATTTTAATATTATGCGCTTTGAAAGCTAAGAAAAATTGTGTAATCATGCAAAGAAATTTTTCTCTCAGCACCACATTTTTGGTCCCATCTTCACAAGACAGCATAAATGCAAAATACGTCCTATTCATAATGCAAAGATTCAGACCAGGAGGGGGAAGAGAAAAGGAATACAAAAATATACATCAAACTTTTGAAGGCACTGTTTAATTACAGGAATCTGCTAGCTGACTAGAAAATTTAAAGATTCTGCTATTCTTAATACCAAAATTGTAATAAAATGTTCTCAATTAGAAAACAGTGTATGGCAATACTTGTCTAATGCTGAATATGCAGGGCTAGCTCTTCTTTCAGCAATAATACAATATGACTAGCCGAAAATCTTATCTAGATATATAAATATCAACAAAATTGATTCTTTTAAAAAAATATAATTTTTTTCTCTCTCAAAAGATTGAGGAAGAATAATTCACATTGTACCGTTTAAAACATACAAATCCGTGTCAATTTTTAAGAATTCAATCACTTTACGATATATCAAAATTAAGATACTTTCTTCATTTTATCATATACAAATAACGCGTATTGTGTTACAATTAACAATAGAAAAATTATGTGAAAATAAAGTAGCAAAAATATTTGTGTTGAGATAAAATTTCTTTTACAAAGAAATTGAATTTATTTATATATTTATAGTACACTTAAAACTTTAAATGCAATTAAATTTTACTCTGATTTCAGCACAAAAGAAAAGGTGAAATCGAGACACATTTCCCAGACATTTACGAAAATATTGTAGTAATTATGCATAGGATCCTACAAGATTCTTAAACTTAACTCTAAAATTCCTTGAAAATTCCTCTAATTATCTTTCTTTCATATCAACACTTCTTAAAATCAATTTTGTGTCATTTTCATTCACCATGTTATAGTCATCAAAATTTACTTTCCATTTATTATGAGAAATTGAACTAATCTTAAATTTTAACGATTTGACACTTCAAGTACAGAAAGTTGAAAAACATTTGATTTGATTTTATCTATTCCAAACATCAGTTTATGAAAAGTTTTAATTTGTATAAACGAACACATTGGTACTGTCTTTGTCATAAACTGAGTATTAAAACAGAGTACATAAACTAAGTTAAAAATTCTGTAAAATAGAAACTGATTCAGATGGAATACCTGAAATCAATGGCAAATATAAATATAAGTACTGACATAAAAAACAAAATAAATAGTATCTTTAATTACAGTTTACCAACATAATAAAGTGAATAATTATCAATATATCATTAAATATTAATATTTCATACAAAAGTATCTTTAAGCATGAGCAATATTTATCAAAATTTTCAGAACATAAACACTTACCACACATACACATAATTGCTGCAGAATTCAATAGTCTTAGGATACAATTATCACAAAATAATCTAGAAATATATATTGCTTTTGAAGATCTTATATCACAGACAGGGTTATACAACTGATATTAGTCAAGGAACTTTCACACCTGTCAAATATTACATTTTTAACACAAATTTAAACAAAAAAAAAAAATTTAAAATGAGCATTATTGTAAAAACAGCAAAATAAATTTAAAATGATAGACATATTATTAGATATTCCATAATACACCATAACGATGCATTACATTTGTTGAATTAAGGAGAGAAAAAAAATATTCATAAAAGTTTGTCAGTCTTCATAATATTAAAGTCACACATATGGCTTTACAATAAAAACCAAAAGAACATAAAAATAAATACTGTAAGAAATTAAAAATAAAAAAAAAATTATATATATAATCAGAATATTCTTATCACTGCAGTTGAAAAAATAATGAATAAAATTTAATCATTCAAATGAAAAACAAATATAAATACATAAATATATTTTAAAAGACCTAAATGTGTCTTTTCATGAAATTATACTTATGGGACATGTATCAACATCTAAACACTAAAACAAGCAAAAGAAAAGAAAATTAACTTCATACTGAGAAAATTTCAACACAAAATTAAATAGTAAATAAATAGAATATACATAGATATATGCAACACAAAACAGTAATGAGAAGGAAAAAAGATATGTTGACATACAAATTAATACTGAAAAATATTCTAACAGAATACTATATCATTTTTTTTTAAAGTTTCAATACAAACGTTACTACTTGTGTCTTAATTTCTTCAATCAAAGTCTCTAGATATGATAATTCTAATTAATTATTCAGTAAGAAAATCCAGGAAAATAGATATATACCTAGCTTATTTTACACACATACACACAAAAATATTTTTTTTTCAACAAAAATACCACATCAAATTTTTAATGAACAGAATACCTATATTCTTTATTTTTTACCTTATATTTTTCATATCTAAATGATAAGTTAATTATATACTTGAGAATTTCGCTTAAAATATTGAAATAAGGCAGTTCAAAAAAGTACATGTCAACAAACTTAATGCATTTGATACAAGTGAAAAATGTAAAGTTAGAGAAATCCAAACAAAATATTTAACACTGTTAATTATTGATGTTTGTAAATATTTTGTAATAATTTCTTACATAAACATACACAAAAAATGACAGTTACTACTTTAAATACTATCACGAAGTAGCATTATGTTTATATATTTTTTAATAAAACATACAACAAATTTGGCCACTTAACATTAAGTTTCATTTTTTAAAACTTCAAACTTCAAACAAATTGGGGAGGAGCAATTTTTTTATCCATTCATATAATATGTGTTACAATCCACAAATTATATTATACAGATGAACGAAACTTTTGAATTTACGGGCTTAACATACTAAATCAAACGTTTTTCAGAACTTCTTGTAACATATGCATTTTCTCATATTTAGATAATGTAGATTTTAGAATATATTATTTTTCAATCCACAAAAAAGCACCAGTACTTTATTGCTTATAATTAATTACGATTATTTTTTAGATGGTGGAATTAAATGATCAGGCAAATCTTGGGGTATGTCATGACCTTCTAATTTTACGTTAATAAGATGCATGGCCAAAGCAAACTCGTCCATATCAAGTTGCCCATCCTTGTCAATGTCAGAGAGCTTCCAAATTTTGCCCAATACAGTATTAGGAAGTTTGGACTTCACCATTTCTGACTTCGCAGCCGCACCCGTGATCTTTCCATCGATAGGATTCAATCGATTGAATATAGCATCAAATTTGAATCGATCTTTCTCAACCACCCATTCCACCTGTAGAGAACCTGCATCGGCCCCTTCTCCGCGGCCATGACCAAATGGATTATCAACCAAAGCATTCAAAGCACCACCTTGAACCGGAGCTGTGTCAAGATTCTGCTCTTCTTGTTCTCTAGGAATCATGCTCATTATTTTGGAAATGTCATCTCTAAGCATTAGATCAACATTCTCCAGAAGTTTAGGTCGCAATGTGTTGAACTTGTCAAAGTCCTGTTGTAGCAATTTTTCCTGCATTAATTTCAAGTCTGGAAAATCTCCCGGAGGTATTTGGTGTTCTTTCTGCAATTCTGCATATATATTCCCTAGTTTTTTCACGAGTTCTTTCTTTTTGGCTTCCTTGCCAAAAACTGAAGGCATCTGATTTCTGAGAGAACTTATAATATATGCGTGAACCTGAAAGGCAAACAAGTATTTTTAAAAAACGATGGGAAAATAGTAATACATACATATTTTCAAAGCATTATAATTAAAATAATTGGAAATTTCATCAAAGTTCATTTTAAGTTTTTAAAAATGTGAAAATTGTTTTTTTTTCCCTTCTAATAAAATGTGTGGGGGGGGGTCATTTTGATCCACATATAAAACAATAGAAGGGGCAAAACAAGGGTAGATGTGGCGCAGACATATTGAAGCCGTTTTACTAGTTAACAATCGAGAGAAATTCAATTAAAAAAAAAATAATTGCAATGCTTTGTAATTTATAAGCGTGCCGGTGTTTGCACAGAGAGGCACATGCTTGAGAGGTATCCAAGTTGTATATGTGATCTATGATGTTACAAATTATATACAAATGTGTGTGTGTATTTTCTGTTTTGGAACTAGGAAAGAAGATAATTTTTATTACTGCCAATATAAGCCAATCGATAGATTGTATTATCAAAACTTCTTACTGATTACAACTTATTAATGATTATCGCTATTGACAAAAACATCTATTCCCTTAATACTTTTTTAATTCCTTAAACCATGATTTAATAAAAGGATTTCTTCTCGATATGCTTTACACATTTGTATACCACAGCCATGTAATAGTATTACTAAACATTAATGTAGAAAATTGAAAAACTTAATCATAGCCATTGATCTAATGTCGAGAACGTTACCGATCTCGGTTTTGGGTTTATAACTCAGTTTTGGGTTATAGTCATTTATCAGTTTAAGTTTATTATTCCATTAATGTCATCTGTTGGTTATCCATAAGTTAATTTCTAAATTTCTAGAACTGACGATAATTTTTAAAGATTTTTCTCACACATACAAGGAAAGATTTTACCAGTTAAGGTAATACCTATTAATATCATCGTAATATTAATTACTATTTGTCTGATTTTTGTATAAATTTCGAATTGGGAGACGTTTGAATCTCCTAATGATCCACCTTATGTATACTACAGAAAGGTGGCAAAATATGGTATAGGCAAGGAATGGTAAAGAACTTGGGACCTGCCCTACAGTTAGTACACATTTTATTTCAAATCTTCCGCTAAAATATATAAAACAATCTGGTGCAATAAAGATAATAATCCTACGGGTGAAAAAAAAAATGATATAAATTGTTTCCCATGCGTGTGGACTAAATACATTCCGTGGTTTTGCGAAATGAAGAAATTGATAGTAAAATAGTAACAGATTTAATTTATTGCCTAATATAATGAAAACAGTCAATAAATAAAATGGAGTTCCGATTAATAAGTTTAAAGGACAAATAAATGGTTTAATTCATTTTTTGCTGAGCATCGAAATAAGACCAAATGAAACAAATTTAATTGTCGAGTCTTAATTATTTGTTATACAATATTATATATTTGTGAATATATTTATTTCGGCTTAATTTTTTCAAAGCTTCATTTTTCTCCATAAAAGAACTGCCTTATATACTGCCTACGAACAACTACTTTGATTGATTCAACGTCCTTTTATCCATAAGGATTGACAAACATTTAGTTTTCCCATATACAAAGATAATATTGAGAGTACATAAAGTCTTATAGCTGAATATCTTCAGATTAAATATGATTGTGAAGTGCTAGAGGGGAACAAAAAATATATGATAACCTTAGACCGTCAATAATTGCTTAGAGCCTACCTTCGACATTTTAAATTGAGAAGAGTTTTGTAAACTTCACTCATATATAAATTTTAATATAAATTAAGCAGAAGGAATTTCAACTTTTTCTACTTCTTGAATGCTATTTTTTTTTTAAAAGAACATATCTTTAAAATTAACTTATAAACAGCACTGTTATGTTAGCACAGCAGAACAAAACTTTTTGGTGATTAGATACTAATCATGTTTTTAAAACAAAAAAATATAAAAAATAAATAATTTAAACCAACACTTCTAAGAGGTAAGAGTTTTAAAAAAAAATTCTTCAACCAGTAAAACATTAAAACGAATCTGAATTTACAATACAACTTTTTGGTCTTCATTTTTAAATTTCCTTTAGCAAAATTAAAAACTTAATTTTTTTTTATTTATATTTTTATAATTGAATATTGTATTGCCATCCAAACTGAGCTTGTGTACAAAATTTCAAGGTTCTAGCTTATCGGGAAGTAGATGAAAAATTTATAAAAAGATTTGTGCTGAACTGATAAACAGTCTAAGCGAATAAAAGTGTTGGTAAAAACAATTGACCAATTTTATGACATAGAGCAGGACTTATACGAAGCTTCAAGATCATGTAGATTTAGAGACATTAATTTGAATATAATTTTATATCATTATTATAACATATTTTTCAAGAGTTTGCGCAATAGCATTAATACCTCTTCAAAATTTGATTTTTAATTTTTCGAAGTTTGTATTAGTTTTATAGTATGAAATTTAAAAAATGAAAGAAATAAATCAGCAGCGACAGGGCGAAGTATTACAGAGGTAGAAAAACTATTGTTTTATAGAGTGATGACATTTTCAAAAAACTCCTCTTATATTAAAAACGTAAATTTAATTTTTTTTCAGCAGATATTTACATTGAAAAGGCTGCAAAAATGTTGAAACTTTCAAGTTTCTTCACATAGAGTATTAATCTATGATTGAACAGAAAGCCACAAAGACATATAAATTCATCTCATACGTATGACATATATTTCTCAATGGCGAGAAATTTCGCTCGACGATTACAACTACACTGCCTTTTCTTTAACAAATTCCAAATAAAATAATGCCTGACGCAACTGAACTTCGCCATTTTGAATTTTCAGAAACCGTCACATAATATACTACACATACTCAATGCACATTCCGGAGCAAAGTTAGAACCTTTTTTAAGACACACGAGAGAATACTATATTTTAAAAAAACATGTAAATACACAAAGTACGATAGAGTTTCTATCAAACTATGATATAAATTTTAAAAAACGAATAAGTGGTTTTTAAATGATTAAAGAAAACAAAGTTTAACTTGGTGAAGTTTTATTTTCGAAAGTTTATCAATTGTAAAAACATGTCAAATTTTCCTGAACCATAATTGTCAAAGCTGCGCTACTTGTAAACTAGACTGAATTGTAAATATAAGATAAGCAAGAAGGGAATTTAGTTCTTGAGAAGCTCTTGAAATTCATTAAACTGCATAACTGACATAATAGAGTCAAACGAAAATTCTGTAGGTAAAGTGTTTTTACCTTAAATTTTCATCGACAAAGTCGCATAACTGTATCTAAATTAATTATTTAATTCAATTTATTAACCTTATCAAATGAATGCCATAAAATAAACCAAATATTAAATACATTTATAAAAAGTTCTATGCAAAGAACAGATCTAGCCACCCAAGAATTAAAGAAAACGATGAAATATCGAGAAATGGACAAAATTAAATTTTTCAGGTATTGAAATTTAAAGAAACGATAAATTATTAAATTGAATATATTTGAGATAAATGTAATTAAAGCAAACGATAAAAAAAAATTAAAAAATGATCCGGTACGCCAAAACGCCCCATCTAAAAGCAATAGCCCCTTGGATTGCTCAAAAAATTATATATCTTAATTTTCTAATTACAGTTTTGGATTTTCAAACTGTACAAAAAACAAATTCTGAAATTATTCAAGGAAATTAACTTTAAGATATATATATATATTAACGTGCACTAGAAGCAACATGAGGGATATATATCTATATATATATAATGACAACCAAAGTGTTTCAGGGTTGATTTATATTGATCAATTAACAAATTGAAATAATAGGAAAATGTCATATAAAGTGTTTATTAATAAATATACAATATAATCAATATTAGTTCGTAAAAAAGATTACAGTTAAAAAGTTCTGTAAATAATTACAGAATTCAAATATTGGATTCACATTAATCGGGATTTTTTTTTTTTTTTTATTTTCATTATTTCAATTGAAAAACGACAGTAAGAAATTTTTCTTTAAATTCATTTTCTTTATACTTAAAATTTGATCTTAATAACGAAGTCTTGAATTTAAAATATCGTTTCTCAAAGTAGCCAAAAAGCACCAAACTATCTTTACAGACTATCGAGAGAACCACGGGTGTATAAACTTTTACCATCGTAAATATAAGGTGTGGATCTTGAAAAACAAGACTGACGCCATAGAAGACTGCTATAGAAGAAGTACACATGCGCAAAACGCCAGCAACTAACAAATGTTTAGCGTGAAGCCTTCTCTTTCGAATGCAGTACTTCTCCCTTCTGTAAACACAAATCCGTATACTCGTAGCCTTTGCTCGCATTAGTTATTTTTTTTATTATTATTTCGCGGGGGAAATGATAAGTGTAACAATAGAGCAACAAATTATTGTGAAATCTCACAGGAAAAACCATTATTGAAACTTATAATTTCTGAAAGAAAAGTATAGCAATGAGTGTTTGTCGCGTGCACGTGTTTTTGAGTGGTTTAAGCTTTTTCAAAATGGTCGAGTGAGTGAATGTAAAGTTTATTGGCGCAAGAGCCAGATATGGCTATGCTGCGCCAAACAAGATTAAACTGTTTTCTAGACGTGAAGTTGAAAAAAGAAAAAATGGTTGACAAGAGAGAGAGAGAGAAGGAGGGTCGAAAATAGAGAAGGATAGCTAGGGTATCCCGGGAGTGCGTCACCCGTGTTTACCAAAGACAGTAAACCCCATGGAAAAGAAAAAGATCACTAAGGTGCCGTGGGGTCATGATGCCCGTACTTACCTGAAGAAGGTAAGTCCCTCAGGTCCCCTGATATAATCCCCAGGGGCAGAGTGCCCGGCTATCCCCCAGACGCTGGGTACCCATTTTAGTAGCCATTTACGACATGCATGAGCTACAGTGAGACTATTCTGTCATCCCCGGTCACCACACGGGTCTTCAAAATGGTCGAGAAGACGTTGAAGATTATTCACGCTCGGCTCACCCTACTACGTCAAAAACGGATGACAATATCGAAAAAATCGGTAATCGGGTTCGATCTGACCGTCGGTTAAGTATTCGTGCGATTGCTGAGACAGTAGGAATTGACAAAGAATCCGTACGGCAAATTTTACATAACAATTTTAACATACAAAAAGTATGTGCCACAATGGTGCATAAAATTCTCACGTTTGAAGAACAAGAAGCTCGCAAAAACGTTCGTAATGACACTTTAAATGCCACTGAAAAATACCCAAACTTATTGGAAAGGATAATAACGTGTGACGAATTGTGCGGTTTTACTTATGATCCTGAAATAAAACGCCAATCCATGCACTGGAAGAGCCCATTTTCACCGAGAGCCAAAAAAGTTCGAATGAGCAAATTAAAATTCAAAGCAATGATGATTGTTTTTTTCCCCCAATATTCATGGGATTGTGTACCTTCACTGGGTTTCTGAAGGTCAAATTATTAATCAACATCACTACATTCCCGTTCTTGCTGAACTCCGTGAAAGAATAGGGGAGGGAGAAACGACCCGAATTGTCGAAAGACAAGTAATTCCGCATTGTCCGTCAAGAGGTTTCTCGCCAAGTACATCATCCCAGTGTTAGACTATCCGTCTTATTCTCAGGATCTTGAACCATACAACTTCTGTTTCCTAAGGTGAGATCTGCATTAAAAGGAACAAGATTTGAGTCCGTCGAAGCCGTGAAAGGGAAAGCGTCCTGAAGGAGCTGACAGAAGAAAACTTCCAGCACTGTTTCGAACAATGGAAGATTCGCATGGAGCGTCGAAGGGATAGAGAGGAGCGGTGTATATTGAAGGAGATAAGAAAATATGTATGACATCAAAGTAAAATGTTTTACAGTGTCAGTCTTCTTATTTAATAGCCACACCATGTATAACCTATAACATCTTCTAAATTATGTGGTCATTTTAATAAAATTGCATTATGTACATGTTCCCATAAAAAAGTTTTATTCAACAACATGCTATTAAATTAAAATAACGTAAAATCCCACGATTAAACCAAATTTTCTTGGTTCAAATGTTTTTAAGAATTCTATTTGCATTAGTAAAAGTTGATGAAACTGGAAACGCACGACAAGTTATCCAAAGAATAATACAGGACAGCGGTAGCAATGAAGACAACATCTATGGTATTTTTGCCATACCGAACATGTATCTTTCTAAATCGAACTATCTGCTACAAGTTTGTTTCCCTTCGAAAAACTACATTTTTAAATAAATTATTTTTTTATTTCAATGGTTAAAAAATGTTTCAATGGTGTTCCCTTAAAAACCATAGCGGTGAATGGAACAATGACATAAACATCCTAGTCAGTGTATGAAAATCCTTTCATAATAAAGTATTTCTTTAAGAACTTGAATCATTATTATTATTCTTAAATTGGGACACTTGTTAAAAAATATTTGCATATGTAAATGTTAGTTTTATGAAAAAAAATTTAATATTGGGAGTTTGAACTAATTTTAAAGAATCTAAAACAGATGGTGTAATTATATTTATAACTCTAGGTAAATGCTGCTATAAACTGTGAGGTAAAGCGCCACTAATAGGCTAATATGGTCAATATGTGATATTCCGTTGAAATGCTAACATTACAATTTTTTCATAGTTTTAAAAGGTCGAGTTTAGTACCAAAGCAACAAAATTTGGGGGAATCGTTACTTTTTTTTTTTCATTTGAAAAAATCGACAGCAGAAAGTGTTCGTTTTCGGTCTGAAGTTTGAAGTGAACATACTCCTTCAATGAATATTGGTTCTGAAGATTTAAAAGTGGCGGATTTGACAATGATGACAAAAAAAAAGTCGGAAAAGTTTGAAGACAAAAATTAAAAGCATTATTCAACGAAGATCCGCGTTAAACGCTCAAACTGGCAAAATCGTTAAATTTCGATTTTTCAACAATCCATCAACCGCAACACTTCGATGGGATGATTTACTTCACCCGCTTTATTCTCCAGACATTGCCCCTTATTGTTTGTTTTGAGGGATCATTGCCTTTCGACGCAGCTCTTTCGTTTTTATGAAGGTATCAAGAAATGAATCGATTGATGAATTTCATCAAAAAAGCGAGGAATTGATTTCGCCGGGGAATCTGCCTTTTATTAAAGGGAAAAGTCGTAGCCAACGATGGACAATACTTTGAACAACAATTTTTTTTATATAAACAAATATTTTTACGAAAAAATCTTAAAATTAACTCAAACTCCCAATGACTGAAATTATATATATCGAAATGTATGCATAAAATTTTCATTTACCTATTTGAAAAGCAGATAAAGCATTTTCCCAAATGAATTCACCCTATATACTGAACGTTAAATCTCCAAATAAACAGGGGTAAAGAATGTAGAACCACAAACAATTTTACTCATTTAAACAATTTACAAATATTTTACCTTCAGATGAATTTGATTCTAAATTACTTTAACAGCTATCATCTATTAATGGTCTACAAAATGAAACATACCTACATACAATTATTTTAAAAATGACATTTGCCACATGTAAATCGAGTTAGGCACCATCATACTGGTACATTTAAAAAGCAAAGGTTCCTATAACCAAAGCACACAGCGAAAAAGTGAATTGTTAGTTACGATTGAAATTGCATAATTATTTCAGTATAAATTATAATGCAATAATAGCAGAAAGGTACACATTTAAAATAATTGTGGTTTCTTCAAAAACGATTATCTATATTACGTGGAAAGATAAGTCTCTCACGAAATCGGTCCGCAATTATAAGGCTGGGGAACACGGCGATTATAACTACACTACTTTTTGATATCTAGACATTTTTTTTAGATACCAATCTAATCAATGTTTAAAAAAAAATGCTTCTCGACAATTCTTCTTTATGGGCGTTTATGAACAAGGTTTGAAAACAAAACGAACTCTCACTTAAACAAACTATCAAATAGAAGCTTTAGAAAATTTCACTAGGTTACATGATTGAAAAAAAAAATCACATATTTCTAGATGTAAATATACAAACGAAAAAACACTGAGTCAGGACATTGAATATTCACGATTTCTCTAATTTTTCAGTGTTTATGGGGGGAGGGGAACGGGAGTTTGTAAAAAGGAGGTGGCATTCTTTTATTTTGAGTATAATTTATAAAGGTATTTAAATAATAAACACGTATCGATTTCAGGGCATGTCAATATTCTAAGACTAGTGTTCCATTCGCATACATATGCATGGACGCTTGTCTACATCAGAAACAATTTATTATAGAAAGCCTAAATATTTTTTCATGTTTTACGTGACGAAAAACTTTTTTTCTAGGTTCGTTGGCACAAAATCGTACCTTTCTACAGGCAATACATGCCATTCTTTTCTTTTTTTAAAAAAAAAAAACTTCACAACCAACCTTTTATTACACCTTGAATGAAACTAACTGAAAACTTTTGACATCTAGTCTTTCTTAAACATAAAACAGAACGTGCTGTCTCGTAGAATAAGTGAGAAATTAGAGTAAAATTTTTAAAAAATTATATAAATCTTCGAATAAGAAGTAACTCAACAAAATTAAGTTTGTAAAAATAATGGGCTTAAAATGCTACTTTAATTAAACTACTCGAATTATTATAAGACAAACACAGACCAAATGAGACATTTGAAATCGAATAAAACTGACACATATAATGAAATTACCGCTTTTAGTCGTGAAATATCTTCAGTATCCTAACTTAAAAACTCGCATGACTGAACAGCATTTTAGTTGTTTTAAAAAGAAATGCTGGTGAATTTAAAACAATAATCAATTCCTAGAATGAAATAATACAACCAATTCTTCAAAGTAATTTTAATTATGTTAGGGCCAAACATTTATATTTGAATTACACACAATTGAGCCTTTAGTTTTAAAAGTCATTTTGTAACTAATAACAATTTACACATTCCGAAAACCTGACAAAACACTCAAATCTAACTATAATCATCAGCAAGTATTATATAGGAATGATTTAATGTTATCTTTAAAAGTTAAAAAAATCTTATGTTATTGAGTCCAACAATTATTTTGAAGACGTCAATTTCCTATTAAAACAAATACGTGAATTTATCTAAATATATTATTTGATAAACATTTATTTAAAAGGTTTAAATACCATTTGAACAACATATTATTTATCATCAATTTAAGCATACTCGAATTTTCGAAGTTTTGATAATTCACTAAGAGAATCTGGAATTTTGATAAAGTATGCTAAATATACGATATTTTAACAAAAATTACATTAACTTTACACAAATACCAGAAAACACTGTATATCCTGTCCAAATGTACTAATCTATTTTATATATTATTTAAAATATAAATCTGCGAAAATAAGATTTTCGAAATGTATGTCCCAGATACTGTTTTGGAACATATTCATAAGCGTTATCAAATCTTAATCTAACACATAGAATAGCCAGTAGAGGGTGGGTTTTTTTTTTAAAAAAAATCTTATGATTTTCATTTTTCATCGCTAGTCTATCACAGTTGCCACAAATTTTACAAATTAGCGTAATTTTTTGAGGCAATAAATTTAAAAATTACATTAACCCAAACACAGATTGCAATGTTCAGCCAAATTCACATGAGAAATAAATGAGTAAAAATGCATTCTTAATACTATTTCACTCTATATCAAAGAGCAACAAAGAAGTTAGATTTCTTTCTTAAAAAAAGGTCTTAAAATATAAATCAGTTTAGATGCTAAATACATAAAATTGATTTCAAAACATTTAAATATTATTTTAAATAAGTGATATTATATGATTCATATGGAAAAAGAATTCAACTCGCCAGGAGTAATGTTCAAGCAAAATTCGAAGACTATTTTAGAACGAGGAGCTTTAAAAAAACAATTTAAAATTGAAGTTATTTTGGGGGTATTCAAGATATAAAGTAACATAAATTTGAAATGGGCAAAATATCGGCAAGTTTTTCACCCAAGTTCGCATAAATAAGTGTAATGGAAGTAAAAAATTGCTTTTCACCACAGCTCACGGTAGCAACATACAAAATGTTTCAGATTTAAATTGACAAAAAAATATGCTAAGAAAAAAAAAAAGGTTAGAGTAAGAGTGATAACTTAAAATTTCAGAAGAATAAATTTATTAATGACGCATACGAACAAAGTTAAGAATTCAATAAGTGATTCGTAAGAAATATTGATCAGAAAATAAAAATAATTGAAATTCCTTTATATTAACTATAATAAGTACAAAAAAATAATACATTTCATTTCATTTTTTTTTGAAATCTAATATAAATTACTCGTAGATTATTTGCATCAACTCAGAAGTCGTTCGAAAAAAGTGAAGACTGGATTACTAAAACACAAAATATTTTCGACCTGAAAATTTTTGACGATTTAATGGGAAATCAAATTACTTTATTGGTTCAAATTTCGATTTGTTCAAATCAAAGCCTAATATTATGGCATCCATGAATATTTCAGTAAATATTTATGAATGTTGCTAATGAAATACCATGAAATTTAAGCACTATAGTATTATTTTTCGCTTACACCATGAAATTTAAGCATAATGATATTATTTCACACTTAACTTACACAATCTCGAAAATATTCTAAATATATGTTCGCGAAATTCAGCAATTGCGAGAAAGAACCTGATATGAATATATTTCACCCATTTGAAATCCAATCTATAAATTTTATGTAAGAAGGGGAGGGAAAATAACTTACTACTTCGTATGCTAACAAGAGATAGAGCTAAATATTATAGAAAAGGAAACATTTATTTTTACAAAAAACTAATCAACATTAAAAAAAAAAAGGACATAAGTCATTTATGTGTAATAAATTATCCATTTTCGAACACATTAAGAAATCAATTTCGAATACGTTAAATGATAAAAAATATATCGTCGTGATTTTCGAAGCAATTAAAATTTATTTACTCATAAATTTAAGGGATCACAGGATTAAAAAATACATACCATTAATAATTCCCACCAATAAATCAACATCATTTAAGTTAATTTCAATAAATGCAGTTATATCTAAAACCTATACTTTAAAGATCCTTAGCCCAAAATTACGGAAATCGCGTTTAGTAAAATTGTAAATAAAATATTAAAAATCTACACAAATTTTGGAAGTTATTTTCGACCAAAAATTATGCTTCCTATAAATATATATTTAATCCAACCTATAGTAATTGAAATTTGAAAAATAATAAAATTTTAAAAATCGTATTAACAAAATCTAATGCTTAGTAATCACTCCTGCTTCAAACTGAGGTAATGATCAAAAACTTACGATATATGCTGTTCGTTTTAAATGCTATTGCAAAATATGCAGTAAACTTTCCTTAAGTCTAAATCTGACAGGGAATCTTACAAATAACAGGAATAGGCAAATATTATTCCATTAGAAAAATTAAGGAAAAAATACCCAATATATTTATATTTCATATAAAAAATTACACATTTTAAAAAAAAGCATAAAGACTAGACGTGCTAAGCCTTACCATTTATCTCAACAGACATTTTATAAGAAAATAAAGCAGAAAATTGCAAAATAATTAAGATATGTATCTTGTTATTAGGAAGAAAAAAACCTAAGATGCAATAGATTTAAAAACCAAATTAGGAAAAAGACTGTTGCATTATTCAGGTTATATTCATCTAATGTTAAAGTGCAGAGCACAAACTCAAGAGTTGCACAGATAGAAAATCACCTAAGTTAATAAAAAAAGAATTTAGTATAGTAACATATATGCCTACTTAACACATACAATTCTTGAAATTTTGTAACATTCACAATATATACACGATTTTAAACTTTCAAAGCTTAAAGTTAAAACTCTATGTAGTATTAAAAGTATAGAAGAAAAAACATGAAATACATAGTATATTGTTGAAAAATGAACAAATTTTAAGATAAAGGTATAATATATTAAAATATGCTAATCTCAATATGTTAATGAAGATAGAATTTGATATTAATATTAGAGCTCTGAAAAAGTGTTCTGAGTCAAGAAATCTATTTTTAAGATAAGGAGGAAAAAATAATTTCAGTCATTTAGCAGGGGGGAAAAGAAAAAAAAGAAAAACCTCAAAAGTAGAAGGAAATGAAGAAATCTATGAATCAGAGGAAGATAACTTGCAGTCATTTTTTTACATAAGCTATAAGTTTTAGATTCCATTACTCAATGAGGAAAAATTCCCTTCCCTTTTAAAAAGATTCAACTGAAATGAAAGTCTTATCTAAATCTATAGAAAATTTTCAGAATCCTGGTAAATCCAAGGAAACATAAATTAAGTCATCAAAAATATTCAATACCTAATTATAAATGTGCTATGCCTACATTACAATTAAGCTACATTAAAATAAATACCTTGATAAAAAATTAAATGAATCTTCTCAAAAAAATTTGTTTTGTAAATAGATTAATAAATTTGTATCAAGCAGAAGAAATGTATATGTTCCTAAAAACATTGTATATATCTACCATTATTCCCAAAATTAACTTTAATAAGAATGGTTATATGCTAAATTAAACAACAGTAGTCATATAACCATTATTAGATTTTGAAACTATTTGAAATTAAGCATGATATCATATTAACTGTCGAGGGATCACAATGTGCATGTATATGTTCATATTATCAATTCATAGCAAAATCAGGACACAAACATCTACTAATACATCCCAATTTTCATCATCTACACACAAAAGTTAAGAAATGAGATTTTCTAATGGCAGAATATGAAAATATTTATTAACTAATCATTAACATATAGTTAAAGAAGCATAGAAATATATATATATAAAAAAAAAGATAGAAAACTATTCCTATATTTTATGATTAAGGTAAGTCTCTCCAATATATGTAACTTGAGTACACATAAAAAAAAATGCAAAAGCTAGAATGTTTGTAAAATGGATTAAACTTCAAAAGGAACGATAAAAAATATACAATTTTTTAAAACAAAATAGAGAAAAATTATTGGCAGGGAATACAGAATTTATAATTGGATCATATTCCTAAAATATCCAAATTTATCAATTGATTTTGTCACAGTTATTCCATTAAAAGGTTAATTAGATGTTTAACAAGCAGTGTTCATTAAGATGTGTTAAACACCAAAAAATCAATGATTATTTACACTCTCATATATTCAAATCTAGTAATATTTAAAGCAGAATTTATTTATAAACAAAAAAATACCATATAATCTTTTTGTTTTTTTCTATTATATAATTGTATCATTTGAAAGAGCTAATTTGATCAAAGAGTCCATCTTCAATACAATGACAAGTTATCCCTATTTTGAGGATAATAGCCTTTGCTGCTCTATATCCCATAAAACCAACCAATCATTACCCCTCTCTTTCAAATTATGTAATTTATTAGTTAAACATGAAATATTCCAAAATATTCCAGCATAAAATTTAATAAAAATCAGAAACATTCAACTCATTTTGCATATAGTTTCTTATAAAAGTATACATACAAAACTAATTTTAAATATGCTTTGAAAGGTATGGTGTCCTCAAAGATTAATACTTCATGTTCAAATTTTCGCCAAAATATGAAGAGTAATAGTGGAATTTAATAGTGAAAAAGCCAAATGTGGCCATGCTGTGCTACACAAGGTGTAACTGTGATCTAGATGTTTGAATGAGTGAGTGATAGTATTTGTAATGGTGCAAAAGCCAGATGTGACCAAGCTGCACAAAACAAAGTGGGTGAGTGTAAAGATAGTTAAATATAAAGTTGTGATCTTGACATGTGAAAAAAATAAATAAAAAAAAAAAGATAAAAAAAATTAGTTGACAAGAAGGAGAGTAGAAAATAGAGAAGAATCACTAGGGTATCCCGGGGTGAGTCACCCATGTTTACCAAAGACAGAAAACCCCACGCGAAAGAAAAAGATCACTAGGGTGCTTTAAGGTCATGATGCCTGTACCTACTTATAGCCAAAATATGAATAAGTAATATACTATGTATTTTCTTCTTAAGCCACTTAAAACTTTCAAAAACCTATCTGAAAATATATTACTTAAATATAAAACTTTTAAGTAAAAAAAATATCTCGGTACAAAAATCTGAGTTTATTTAAATAAAACAATAAAAATGTATTAATGTGTAAGAATAATTTTACTCTTAGAAGCAATTTAAATATAAAAATATTTTTCCAGAATTATAACATAGTGAATAATATTCATAGAAACAAATTATTAAATACTACAGTTTGGATTCTTTGAATTTTCAACAAATGTTCACAATTTTTCTTTCCCATAAAACATGTTATGGTAAAAAAAAATCAAAGTTTGACAACTGGGCATATATGAAAGTTGAGTCCTAGATTACTATTTCTCACTTATAACAAATATTCTCTAAACAAAATTTAAAATAAATCTCATCAACAACCCAAAAAATAAACATGGCATACATTTTTTTTATAACTAAATTTAACCTTAAGACATTAGTAGAGCTAGATATATCTAATGATGTTACAATTTCAAAAAGAATATAATATTTTAGGATTCAGTTTTTTAAAACACAAATGTATGTTAAAAAATCCTTATTAAAGAAAATGTGAAACATTTCAAATATGATACAGAAGAGAATACTAATAAGACTATTCACTAAGAAAAATCTATCATTCACAGAAAATTTATGTTTTAGAGACTGATACATTATTACAGTAAAATCAGAATAGTTTGCCAGTAATTGAGCAAGATAATTTTTTTTTATACAAATATTGTTTGAAATGCTTGGTTTACAATTGAATATTTATAAAACAGTTCAATCACATTATAATTTCCCCCTATATTTTCGTTCAATTCAAGTCTGAAAAAAGGACAAGGTACAAAGTTTTCTTTGAAAAAAAAAGTGCAATTTTATAAAAGAGGAATACTGAAATAATGCCTGTTAACAAGCTACAAAAATGTTTGAAGCATTCTGTAATTCACGGTTAACATTTAATTTAAAAAGTTGGATGCTAACTGAAGTCTGAATGGCAGACAAGGAAAACTCCCCAGCAAAACCTCTCTAGAATAAACATTGCTTCTGGCTCTCATAAAAGCCTAATACGAAAATTGGGGGAGGGGGGAGTTCCTATTCCGTGCAACTTGGGGGGAAAGTTGCATTAAAGTCTGTTTTACAAGTAAAATATAAAGAAAAAAATTACTACAACTGCTGTGAAATAAATGAATAATGCCTAGATAAATACAACAGTATGAGGGGGGGAAAATAGCTTCCAGTTTAAAATATCAAAATGATCCACACCACAGAACCACACACTCATTCAATAGTGTCCACACAATATAAATTTCCTACTACAATTCTAAATGATTATGCATAACAGATTCGTAAAGCTTAAAACATTGTAGAGCATACAAAACTGTTGGGAGGGAGGACACACATTGAGAAAAGCTATAGTGCAAAAATCCTAACATACAAAAATTAACAAGATAATTTCTTACGTATTAAACTACAGTGAATATGAACTATGTTTATTCTCAATTGAAGCTAAAATTACAATCAGTGTCAATAATACTTTAAATGCTTTAATAAATTACAAAAACAAACTAAAATTGCTTACCTTAGCCAATCTTGCTCGCTTGATTAGATCATTCAATTTCCTAAGAGCAGCATTTTTTGGCAAACTTTGAATATCTCTGAACATATCTTGCTCTTCTGCCTCAAATAATTTCCTATTGGCATCGTAGTTGAGAGGTTGGTCCCAAAATGAACCAATATAAACACGAGCAACTTCTGGGGTGTTGAGAACTTTTCCAAGAGACCACATGAGAGCACCATATACACGCATCAATTGCTGAGAGTCAACCATATCTGCTTTGTTCAGAACAATACGGATTTTATCATCATGACCACGAAGTGCCTCTATGCTACGTCTGAACTCATCTGAAATATCCAACTTGTGAGCATCAAAAAGAAGAATAATTCGATCAACCCTTTCAGCAAACCATTCTAAGACACCAGTAAATTCATAACCTCTATCAACTCTTTGTTTCTCTCCAGACAAAATACCAGGTGTGTCTATGATAGTAATGCTCCTCAGTACTTCCGAGTTGACAACTGATGATTGAAAACGATTTAAAAATGCGTTCCCGAATTTGCTAAGTGGGCGAAACTGCCTTTTAGGATCAACAACAAGTGCGTTTCCAGGGATAACACTTTCTTGTTCACCAAACATAACAGCAATGAAACGATCTGTGGTAGGTTCCGGACCAATACGAATTCCAGGAAAATCTTTTTCTAGGAGATATTTGATAAATGTAGTTTTACCAGTAGAATACTGACCAACCAGGAGTATCATAGGTTTAGCCTCAAAATCGGCATCATTTAAAGGTGGAGAATGAAATTCATGAAATAAGTAATGTTCTTCCAAAGGTAAAATTTTTAGCTTATAAATCTTCTTCAAACCTTCGACTACATTATTATAGAGATCAGGCTGGTGCCGTCGCGAATCTTTCGTTAAGTAACTAAACATAGTGACAAATAGCAAAATTTACCGACTCCTTGTGAGGCTCAAATGATGTCAACAAGTCAACTTAACGCCCAACAGTGCGATACTGAACTGCGAGGAAATGAAAGGAGAGCGACACAGAGCAACAAAGACCTTGTTGCCATACTTCAAAATCTTAAAAGTTGGAAGTTAACATACAAGACCGGTTATAAAAGCATAGCACGTGATTAGAGATTAATAATGAAGTAAAGCAGCTCTTTTTAAACTGTGGGTGGCGACCCCAAATAGGGTCGCAAAGCGAAATGTAGGTGGTCATGAAAATTTAATTTAGATACGTTAATTTAAAGAAATATTAGTCATAATCTATTCATTTTCTTTGATTTAATATCCTGCATTTTCTATTTCGATGCAATTATAAACTCGCAATACTGCCTAAGTTTTACTGTAAATCATATTTCCTTTATTGAAACAAAACTATTGAACACATAATTACAACGACATCGTATTGCAGTTCACAAGTTTTACAAAAGTTCTTGACACAATTCTGAATCGGCGCTAAAGCTGAATTTCTCCCTCTTTCTTTCTTTCTGAAATGACATAAAACGTTCTTCTGTCATTCAGCACCCCAGAAGTATGTGGAATGACTTTATAAGTTTAATGTTTATTAAAACCAAATATCGCCCATCACTGAAAAAATACTGAAAATATCGTACGTCCACCATAGTTAAATATCGTATGAAGATTTAATTTCTTATGCAGCAAAAATTAAGCACATTCGTCTCATTACAACATGATTTCTCTTTCATTAATTTCTATATACTTGGAACAAATTCTATTGTTACTTCTTTCCATATTTCATTCTTCTGTGAATATTTTCTGTGTATTATTTTAATAATACATTCCATTATAAATCTTATTAAATTATACATTTTGTTCAAAGATTCTTCAAAAAGATTGGTTAAATTACTCTTTATTATAAAAACGCGTATCTGACACAAAAGTATGCTTGTTATTAATAAGAAATTGTAAGTATTTTATTTTAATTTAACAAAATAAGTTTTTACTAAAAATTAAATATTTTAGAGTTTCTGTTTATTTAGTTATTACTTTTTAAATTAAATTAGAAATTAAACATAATAGTTTTTTTAATGTGTGCTTGTGTTTGGGAGAGAGGGGGCGTTCGAAATTTTTAAGCATGAGTCACAAACTTTAAAGTTTAAGGATCACTGATACAAAGCAAGACTTCTCATTTTTTTTCACTTACAAATTTTTATCCAAGCATATATTTTCATAGGTTTAAAGGTAGAAATAGATAAACCACTAATATGGAGTACAAAGAAAATTTAACTGAAAGCAATTATTTGGTAAAGATTAATTCATTACAGACGAAATAAATATTCATGCCAATAAGCTAGATATAATTGTTCATTTTCACATAAAGTATTAAATCTTGAATGAATATCTGATACCTCTCCAAACGTAAAACTTCTCCAACATGTGTGTTTCAGAATTCACAATTTTTACTTTTTCTGATTTTACGAAAGTTAACGCTGAAAATGTTACTTTACATAAATAAGTAGTACAGAATGGTGGACGGTTTTCACGATTATTTCAGATAATGCTGTAAATTTTGTTTCAATTCCGAGTTAAATTCATTAAAATATTATTTATTTATTTATTTTGAAAAATTGAAGCTTTATATCTATTTCCCTCTTTGATTCAAGAAAAGTTTAGGCTTTTAATGGTGAAAAGCTGATAATAAATGATATTACTGTTAACTTTCTACACTATTAAACATCAATACTGACAATTGTTGCTAAGCTAAATTGTTCTTTCTAAGTGAAATTTTAAATTAAAAAAGTATTTTAGAAATTGTGTTTTCAGCATTAAATCTTTGAAAAAGATTATTTTCATTATAAACGTGTATTTTTATAGCTGTAAATATTTTTAAAAACATTTATTTTCCATTTTATTTCTCAATGTGCTCACTTTTTAACGAGGCTTTCATTTTATATATTCTCTTAAATATAATACAAATATTTTCTTGAAAAATTCCTGAAATCATTAAATTATGCATAAACATTTAACAAATATTATAGTTTTAAAGTCGTAATTCCTCAGATTTCTGCTTAACTAAAATTCTTATAATTTCATTTTTCAACTGTTAGTATCTTGATAAACATTGTCCTTCTCCGCTTGTAACAATGAGATTTGATAACCAAAGAGCTCGGAATTTTGTGAAAATAAATGACTGTTTTTAAAGCATCGCAGAGTACAGTCTTTAAATATTTCTTTTTTTCCCCTTATAACGAATGGCTTCGGCTCTAACGTGAAGGGAATACAAATAATTATTCATTAATATCATCCTTCAATTTTGATCCAGTTCAGTATTCTTACTCATCATCACTTCACAATTATTTGTACAAATGGTGATTCAGCTTCTGCGTCGTTAAAGATCATTTGCGAAAAGTTCTTCAACTTTGTGATAAATATCTTCCCCTCTCATATACGTTCCAAAAGGATGAACAAACAATTAATTACAAATTATTTTCCTTCATTGGTATATTTACTGTGCACTAGGTTAAAAAATTAGATGTTTTATCCAATATAATTGTAATTTTTAGGTTGTTTTTAAAATAATGTGTTTCGAAAATTGGTCTTTTTCTACTTCTTATATCATTCAGTAAACAGCCTTAAATCACATTTGATAAGAGAATTCCATAAACTCCATTTCTAAATTTTTTCGTGAAATATTTTCGAATATATTCTACACTTGTGGATATATTAGGAGTAGTTCAGTGTATTCCTTTGGTTTATTGCTGCAAATTATGCGTTTGATGATTTATGCTATCAGCAGCCAAAATTTCATAACAAACTAAGCACACATGTGTAGAATGCTCCATGCCATTATGATTAACTTAAGAAAATCAAAAGGCCAAAAGCAAATAATTTTTTTTTGTCGAGTAACGACCAATCTTCTGAGTACGACTATCTGCTGGTAAGAAATCAGTCGCAATGTCAAACCAATTTCACCACTTCACCTTAAATTTACCATTATCATTAACAAAAAAAATATTTCTCATCTGACAAGTAAACATCATAATTACAAAATAATAAAACAAAAACGTGTATGAAATGTCATAATTGTCAGGGATTTTCAGAATTAAATTCGTTTCATTAGTACACTTTAGAATGTCATGCAAATTAAAAACAAAATTGAATTTGTAAAATTAAGCTCTCCAAAAGAAACTTGCAAAGCAAATCTTTCACAGAATCTATTTAATTTTGAGCTTAATTCAGAAAGAAAAAAGTACCCAAGCAGTCTATAAAGGTATTTCTTTTAAACATTTTTTGTTTCTATTTGAATTTGAAAAGCTGATAAAATGGATCTCGCCTTGAGAAAAATATGATACGTTTATTATCGCACGAACCCGATACAACTAATCTATCGCTAGCCTTAATTCGTGAAAAATTCATCAAAGATAAATGTTTTCCTCATTAATGCACGCTCCCCAAGGGCAATCAATACATATTATGAAAAGTATATATAAAATATGTTCATCTACACTTAAATTGAACTTTCAAAAGACTGTAAAAGAAGAATCAATGATTAGAATAACCTTATATTTTACCTGAATATACGTGAAGCAATGAGAATTTGTTTTGCGAAAGATAAAAATATTTAACATGTGGAGCGATAGATGGCCCTGTGTTTGTCATAAGAGGCTAATAACGATTGTTGTAAGAGGTATGCGAATTTTTAGATGCTAATTAAAAGACATGACAAGCGCACCACAGATTACACGTGAGATAAAAAGGCGACTAACGTACAGTTTCTGTTATTCTGCGTCTGAGAAGATAATCGTAACTCTATCATTAAGGGATCGGGCTCTGTTTGTGAAGCGTTTTAAGAAGAACGCTGACTGTGTGGCAATTGCACTGAAGAAATTCTGGACATCAAGGGCTTAAAAAGTGTCTCTAGCCCAATGACTGCATTCGGTCAGGAGAAAATGATTGATGAATTTGAAGAGGCAGGATCATTTGACTTGAAATGTGACAGAGCTAGGAAATAAATCTCTTCGACGTCATTAAAGAATGTGGCATTGAAAGAAGCGTCAAGGAGGGCTTTGGGAATATCAGTGCACTGGAAAAAAACTTTAGACATGCCTATAGGGAATGTTCGTCAAAGCATACGAAACAACCCGAAATGCTATCCATTCAAAATTATGCATATTCAAAAGTTGGTTCCCGGTGATCTGCCGAGAAGCATTCGCCCTACAATTTCTTCCTCAAATGGAAGTGGACAATAAATGATAATTTTGGGGACAGACGAAGTCCATTTTTAATGCTAAGGCCTTATCAAAACTTAAAATTTCAGAATATGGGCAAGAGAGTATCCGTTCCAAATGCAACCATTGCCTCTTCATTCTCATAAGGTCACTGTGTGGTGAGGGTTTATGGCAGTGATTTTCATCGACTCTTTCTTTTTCGAGGATATTGGTCCTTCGGGTCCAGTCACCTGTACAGTTAACGGGATGCGCTATGAATCTCTTTGGCGCAACCAGCTCATTCTAGCACTGCAAAAGCGCAGATGTGTTAATAGCACAATTTTTATGCAAGAGGGAGCTCCTCCGCACATTTCAAACCCAGTGAAACAGAGGTTCAACAAGCATTTTGGAAATGATTGAATTATCAGTTGCCCTTTCCCAACATCCTGGCCGCCCCGATTACCTGACCTGAACCCTAGAACTTCTGGCTATGGTGTTAACTAAAACATATTGCGCATGGGGCTCTCGTTGTGAACTTAGCTGATTCGAAAATACACCTCACACCACAAATTTATCACAACTGATACCCTGCTATCTGTTATGAAACATGCTATTCTGCACTTTCAACTTGTGGTAAAAAAAAAAACCGTTGGATGGCATATTGAACATATCTGAGGAAAGTCGTAGCAGCTTATTTACGACTTCCTTTTCTTGGTGTGGCCGCGGACTTGCGACCGGCAGTTTTTGTCGAGTCGTGGGTTCGAGCCTTGATGTCACTTAAGACCCACCATATAGTCAGGGCTGATGCACGTTACATCTGTCGAAGCTCAAAGTCCTCCCATTAGCAGGATGTGGAAGTTAGAAGAAGGAGGTGCCAGCTCAAGCGTCGTCCTCGGCACTTGACCGAGGTTTAAAATTACGAGGTTGTTAATAGGCCTCAGTTTGATTCTAGTGTGACGTTAATGAAACCAATTAATTAATCCTTTTCTTGATAGTTTCATCATTTTTTGCTTTTACTGCAGTTTTTAATCTAGAGGCAATTAAGAATCCTTTTTTCCCTATTCACTCTGGCAGCATCTTGTCTTGATAGATGGGTTTGGAACAAAGATTGCTACAACATGTCCAGTTTTTTAATTAGCATATTGTGACTTGTACAGTGTACTCATTGCTTCACGTATGTTCAAATGAAATATTGCGTCACTCTGAACGGTGGTTCTTTTTTACAGCCTTTTGAAAGTGCTACTTTAATTATAATTACCTTGTATGTTATACAAAAAGTGTCAAATGTGCCAAGTTAGAAAATATTATCTATCTCATCGGAAAGAATTGCAAACTTTGAGCAGTTTTTAAGTTTTGTGGAGCTTGTCAGTCACTGTTTGGCTTAATATCATATCTGAATCTGATATGTTAAACAAAATGTACACTACTCTAATTGAAGACACACCAGACTAAATATGCGAAATTATCTTTAATCAATGCAGAATATCCAAGGTCGAACTCAAACTCGAAACAAGTTTGAACTCTCTAGAACACAAACCTAACTCACAGTCCTATTTTATTATTCAAATAAGAAATCTATCTCTTACCAAACAGCTCGTGAATTTCTTAACTTTCTTCGACAGTAACCACGTAGATTAATGCAGTTAGGGAAACTCATTTCAATCCACAAAGCTAACAGAATAATTTCAAGCTCAGTAACATTTCTCTGGCTGCTAATCTTCATCATCTATTTCCCTTCCTTTTCCATTAATTGTACATCATTTAGATATCATTATATCAAAGTTCACTTCACTTCATTTCTATCTTCCTCTCATATAGCTAATCATATTTTATTTTGGTGGACAAGAAATTGTAATTTTATGCAATTCAAATTCGATAAAAGTCCCCGAGGTTAGCGAAGAGATAATCACGAATAGCAAAACGTCACAGCTTAACAATATGGTGTAGTAATTGGTTGGAACTAATTCTAAAATATTTCTGCCAGGACTACCATAAGCTGTCCATGCGAAGTATTATTTTAGAAATTTGTTTGTAGTGCGAACTAATAAGGTGGTGAACTGAACGTTATTGAAAGTTCTATATGACTATCATTACAAGGACTGTTTTGTATCGGTATTGCTGATCAGTGCAAGTAATGTTTTTGTTCATATTGTGTCCCTAATCTGAACACACACGAGATGTGTTTACTGATTGTGCTGTTAATCAGTCCAAGTTTTTCTATGTTCATCTTTTTCTATGTTAATCTGTGTTCATCTTGTCTTGAATATTTGTGAATAATGATGCATTTGCTGTTGTTTGCGCATGCGCAATATTCCCGTCACGCAATAGCGGTCATTGACCTAGCAGGTAAGTTCCTACATTTCAGATTACGTCTGTATCTGGAAGGAATAGGGTGTACCTTCAATAACGTTTCCCCCTATTAAGTGTGAACTATAGCGGGATATATTCCTCCATCGCATTTACTGTAATCTTATTGTATATATGTTTATTGTACATATGTACATTATATATATGTTCGTTCTTAATGTGTTGTTTGAATAAACTGAGGAAAGACAATTGGTCCGTCACTTTGAGGAACTCTTAACAGTTAAACTATCCAATACAAAACAGCCTTTTCCTCCATTTTGAATAGATTTCACTCGTAAATGCCCTTGATTAAGATTTTGCAACAGTCTTAACAAAAAAGTAAACTTTTACTAAAAAAAGTGCCAAAGAAAATTCCACACTATGGGTCATTCTTATCTTATCCCTTTACTGTAGGAATATCTCCATACATTCATTCAACTATTGTTACAAATTTCTTCTGTATTCATGTTCATAAACACGTACAGGATTGAGCTCATTTTAAAAGCGTGTGGACTGCCTTGCGTGAGAGGGTGATACATAATATATACCTAACCAGCACACGTTCTAGAGAGTGAGGTTGTGCATTCTACACGCGGAATGCGCAAATGAACAGCAGCAACAGCAGAAGTCATTCTGTTTACGGTGATGTTCGCGTTTAATTTCATAAGCGGCTCTAATTCAAAATTATTACATGAAGATATAGATTTGAAAGATTCGCTTGAAATCGTAGAAGTAATGGAAGATCAACTGGAACAAATAGATGTACGCTTAAAAATCCTCTTATCTAAAATTGAAAATAATGTTACGAAATTAAAAAATAATAGTACTGTTTCCGTCAGATTACCTGAGATGCCACTCTCTCAATTTTGGGAAAGTAGGAAGACTTTAAGAATTTTAAAAACCAATTTTTGGTAATTATTGATCAAAATCTCGACACACAAAAATTACTTTATTTAAAAGCAACTCTTAAAGGAGAAGCAAAATCTATTGAAACATGTGAGGATACATTCGATTCGTATCTCGCTGCATTAGTATCCAGTTACGAGAATAAGAGAGTCCAATAATCATCCAATTTATCGCTGTGTTAACACATCGATCAATAACTCCCGAGACTAACCCAGAGATGGCGCTCGTAGTAAACCAGTAACCAGGTCTTTCTAGAGTACTAATCTTTGCTTGAAACGTGTCAAAATGTTAAGTCGATCGGACCAGGAAAAAGGTTTTTTGAAGTGAAGTGAAAAAGGTTTTTTCCAAGTGGGCGCCGCGATTGCTTTCGATGGAACAAAAACAGCAACGAGTCGATGATTCAGAAAGCTGTTTATCGCTATTTACTCGCAACAAAAAAGATTTCTTGCGAAAAAAAAAAAAAAAAAAAAAAAAAAAAAAAAAAAAAAAAAATTTGGAAAAACAAAAGAACGAATTTATCACCCTAAAAGGTGATTAACAAAAGGTGTTATGTTGATGAATAAAAAAAAATTTTGCAAAAAAAATGTTGTTTTCAATTTTAGACTCGGGAGTTATTGATCGATGTGTTAGATGCTCATATAAATAATTTATTAAATTTAGAAAAAATAAATGAATCTCGGTATCTCCGTTAAGGCATTTCGTAGACAAGATCATACGTAATTTAAAATCATTAAAAGTGCTAAAATATGAAAGAAACGATTTATATATATTATATTTTATCATTAAATATTTTGTTGCAAAACTAGATAAAGAATCAAGGAAACAGTTCGAATAAAGGATTAAAACAGACGATGTCCCAACCTTCGATAGTTTGCTGAATTTTTAGAAGAGAGGACTCGTATTCTCGAACATTTAAATAAAAATAGCAACTCTCCAGACAAGGCAATTTCGCGTGCTAAGCCATCATATCAAACAAAAAATGTGGCTGCGGTTGTAACACCCGGTCGACCCGGGTGTTATCTTGCGCCATCACTAATTTTAAATATTAAACACTACGACACCAATAATTACAGAACCACCAAAACAGCTTTCATCATTTATTAATATATATCTACTATGACATCAATAATAGTGCTCTCCAGGTTAAGTTTACTAACGCTTTAATTCAACCCACCAATAATAATCTAACAGCTTCTTACCAATATCTCTTATCAGCTGCAACTCCGAATCTGGAACAACTGCTGAAACTAGAACAATTCTCAATCCGAGAGATTTACACTCGCACCTCAATACTAATCTGTAAATCCGCCTTTCTATACTATAGCACTTAGATTCCACCTCCTCTCACTACAACGCCTCTCTGATCCTCCTTCAGATACTCTACTCCTTCAGATGGAGTTTATATAATTCTCAACTCCACCGCTTCACTTCATTCCTAACTGCTTTACATATTAATGTTCTTCATCACGTTTCATTTTTGGTTCGGCAAAGGTTGTTTAGCGAAAGCAATCAATCTCAATTGAAAGTCCCCAAGGTTAGTGAAGAGAAACCGCGAATAGCCCAATGTCACACGGTAGTCTAGTGATCATGGATTCAGACTCGTGGCCAGCGGTTTTCGCTCGTTTCGGTGGTTCGAGTCGGGGGTGTAAACTTTGGCCACTAAAAACCTACTGTGTAGCCGGGGCTGGTGCACGTTAAATATGTTGAGGCCTAAAGTCCTCTTGTTGGCGTGGTGTGGAAGTTAGAAAAGAGGATACCAGTTCAGATATCGTCCTCATCACTTGATCGAGGTTCAAAATTACGAGGTCCGTGTCCGATATAGCCCTCGTGTTCCCTCTAGTGCGACGTTAATAAAAACTAAACAAAAAAAAAAAACAAATAATTTTCAATCAATCACGAGCATTTTTTATATATTCTAAGTATTCACGCGTAATTTGTAAAAAGGATCATCCAATTTATTGCTGCCTAAAATTTAAAGAAAAAAATGTCTCGGAGAGATTTCAACTACCAAAAATACACCAGTTTGAATGTTTAAGAACCTCTCATATATTCTCCCAGAGTGCCATTTTAAATATCGTTGTTCGATATATATGCAAGATGACTCATCATTTCCTGCTGTGTAAAGATTCCGTTGAGGTTGCGGCAAGATCACTAGAACCGAATAATTGGAGATACGACTGAAAAGAAAGTTCCATCCCCTCCTCCTCTTTCAACATCGTTCGCAGGAGGATATAACAAGTCCATATTCATAAATACTGCGATAGTATATTTACGTGACACGCAAAATAAAAAGACAAACAAATGCAGGCACCGAACAAAAATGCATTGTGGATAGCGCTGCACAGTCAAATTTTATAACTGTGCGGCAAATACCTTAGGACTAAAAAAAAAAGGAAAGAATTCTTATTTATATCAGTGGTTTAATTGATTTTTCGCTAAACATTAAATCACAAATTGCCTCTCAACTGTCAAACAGCAATAACGATTTCAACAGCGACATTGAACTACTTATTGTGCCTAAGATTAAGGACTTTATGCCACCTAAAAGTTAAATGTTTCTTTGTTGAGAATTCATGAGAGAATAAATCTTGCAAACCCAGAATTCCACAAACCAAAAAAAGATCGATCTCCTTTTAGGAGTGGAATTATTTTTTAAGATTGTAAAAGACAGATAAGATACGATTAGAAGATACTAAACTATTATTAAAAAATACTTATTTTAGCTACGTGGTTTCCAGAAGTCTTTCCCTTCCAAATCCAGTATCTAATACTTCATCAAGCGCTTGATTTTTATTTAAAAACTTAGTTTTTTGAGGAAACTGTGATTTCAATTTCAGATAACAATAATTTCGAAGAACATGTCTCATCAATAACTGATGAATTATTGACGAAAGACAATCTTTTGTATCCAAATGAGTCTGGTTACACCAGTGAAAATAATCCATTTTGTAGTATTTGCATAGCTAAATTTACTAGTCAAATTAGTTTTCGTGCTCACCACTCCATTCATTCTGATGTAGTTTTATTTCAAAAGTACAGTTTTTCGTAAGCAATTTGAAAACATTAGAAGCTTAAATTTACAGAATACACTTTAGACCATGACTAAGACTATAAGCGTTATGAGTGTTTCACAAGAAATTTCAATCACTTTTCTCTCATAAAAATCATTTCTCGATTCATTCAAGACGAAGAATTTGTTCGAGTGTTTCATGAAAAAATAAAGGCATTATAGTGCTAAGAATTATTGTGTTTATAGAAAAAAAAAGACGTTAATTTGTAAGGCTTGCAACAAATCATATGCTAAAAAGAGTCATCTAAGGTCCCATTCATTGAAACATTTTTCGAAGACCTCTTACTGGGGTCATGTGTGCTCTGATAACCAAACCAACGAAAGTAAGATCAAGAGGACTGGGTGTTGTAGCATTTAATGAACAATGGTGGAAAGGTCCAAAGTTTCTAAAGAAAGACTGTGTAACTTTCCTACTGTACTGGACTTTTAAAGTGAACTTTTCATCATTTAAATCCATTGTAAATTTGGACTTTTTTGTTGCTTACGAAGTTTAAAAACTCAAAAGAAAAAAAGACTCTTAAAATTTCTCATTTTTCAAAACTCTTGCAGAAAAGTATCCTTTTGAAGATTAATACATTTAACTTTCATTATTTAAATTTTACTTAATGCTTTATTTTGCTTTGCATTATATTTAAAACTGTTAACATTTAAAATTTAGAGATTGATTTGAACATTCTCATATATCATTTTTTTTTATTAATTTCATAATAAAATATTCCTTTAAATATATTGATATTTACCTCTATTTTTTATTTTACCTAAATCTTTGACTTGATTTACATTGTGTTTTCATAATTTGTTAATACTTGAAATTTAGTTAAATGATTGATGTGAAATTACTCCTTTATTATTTTATGATTACTTAACAGCAAAGTGTCATTTTGAATATTTATATTTAACTTTCATATTTTTGGTTTTATAAAGGCTTTGATTTGTTTCTCATTGTGTTTTTTCAATAATTTCTCAATAATTGGAAATTGGTTAATTAATAGTGATATCTGAACAAATGAATTTATCATACATACAGTATAAGAGCTATGGATATATGAGCTCATCAGAATTTAGGATAACTTTTTATATTCCAAAAATATTATTGAGTGATAATTGTGCAAAATTTTATTTACTTTTGTAATTGTATTTAGAAATGTATCTCTGTTGTACATTCTTTTACTGCTTATATGCAACTAAAGTATAATTTTAAATTTGTCTTTAAATGTATTTTCCTGCATGCAATATATGTGTATAATAAGTGTTTTTGTACTTGAAATGTTATTCTTATTTCAACCCCGGGTGGGAATCTCAGATGCAATAAATTGCGAAAAAAATAGTGGACTGTATATATTTTTTTGTAAAACAAAGCTTATTACTTCAGACACCGATGTGCATGCAAAATGGTAAACTATAGCACTTGTTTTTATTAAATACGCTCACCTCCCTCCTCCAAGGTTAAATTCGATCTCACCGGCAGGGCCTTGCGTTCAACAAAACATATATCTCTTCCCTATATGGCTCTTACGTTAATATTTCAGATAAAGACTCTTCAATTCCTTCTGGCTTCCCAGCAGTGTCTCGCCCTCGAACTCCAGATGTCTATACTCACTGTCTTCGAAGCCGCGTCTCCTCGCTCTTCCTTGTCAGCACGTCTCCTCACGCACAGTGCCGTCTAGTGAGTGTGCCAAGGTCACATTTCTACTTCCTCCCCCCTTTATAAATATGTGTGTGTAAAAACCTAACTAGTGTATTGAAAAAGCCAGAGGGAATAGGAAAGAAGTTACTATTGGATTTTAATTACTTGTGTTTTCCTGAGCAATTGTTTGATTTCAATGAGAAAACGAGTTTTTGCGTTCGATACCTATAAAAGAAGATGGAAATAATGTTTATGGGCTGAATATGTTTTTCATTATATCGCAATGTTCATGTCGCCTTAATCAAACGATAATGAGAAATAGTATTTTTTTGATTGATCGTTCCAGTTGAACCGACTCACACTTGTATCGCTTGATATAAATTAAGATTTGACAATAAAATTTTATAGATGTTATTTGGAGATTCACACGCACGCACACATACACATTTCAGTTTAAGTTCATGTCACAGAGGAAATGTTTAATAGCTTATGGAAGAGTGTTAATTTTTATCCTTCTGAAAATGCGTTAGAGATACCTTAGTTTGGTTTGATTTATTTCTCCCTGCATAGTGTATTACATTGCATTAGAATATATAATGCCACATTAGCCTAGTGAACATGGGAACGGACTCACTGTGGGAAGTTGTCGACGAGTCATGGGTCAGAGCCTTGGGGCCACTGAAGATCAACCGTGTAGCCTGGATTGATGCACGTTAAATCAATCGAGGCTCAAAGTCCTCTCATTGGTATGGTATAGAACTTTGGAGAGGGAGATGTCAAGTCAGGCGTTGTCCTCGTCACTGGACTGAGGTTCAAAATTACAATGTTTGTCGTCAGTAGACCTCGTGTTGCTTTTAGTGTGACATTAATGGAACCAATCAAATCAACAGTTTATATAATTTTACTGTAAAGAAAAGTTTAGAATTTTGCTGTGATACTTTGAAATTAATCCTAGAGTCACATATGATAATCCTGTCCCTTTGCTGTTGCAATAAGAGATTATAAACACCATACTGTTTTTCTCAATATTAAAAAGAAATTATTTACTTTAGTGTTTTATCATGATGTATTTCAAGCCCAACCTTTCCCTCATCTTACAAAGTAATTCTATTGTATAGCTCTAAATCGGCGTGAATAATATTGCAGAGGGGGAAAAACAAATGTGGTGCTGTAAGAGCGATGCTAGTAAATTGAGGACTATTGGGTGAACTTCGATAGTCTGGTTATAGAGTGTATTCAAACCATAATATCATCAATTGTTCATGATGCAAATCTGAAGAAGAATCGAATTAAAAATAAAAATACATACATATAAATAAATCTCATATTAACTGTAACCGTTAATCTGTAATAGAACATTTTACTGAAGGACGATTGTTCGATTTTATATTCTGTTTTCTGTTTACAAATTATTTTTACTAAGTGTTTGAGCTTGAGATCATAGCCAATCGTTCTTTAATATTGTTGCTTTTATCTCAAAATTTTAAATTTGCCTACCTGCTGTTATACTTACTAAATTTTTTGTGTAACATATGATATTCGTATTTCCTAGATTTTTTTTTTCCTTTGCAGGTAGGTCTATTATGAAAAATTAATCGAAGTAATTGACAGTTAGAGATACAAAAAAGAAATATAAATATAGTTGTAACCTTTCAAAGAATGAGATATTTTACAACTAATATCGACTTAATAGGGGAAAATATGCTGGAGAATATCGAAGATGATGTTGATATCTCTGAAGAACTTGCCGATACATCTGATCTTCCTACCTCCTTGATAGTTACGAATTTGGAGAGTAACATGTTTTCGGAAGACAGTCAAAAGGTATGGTTTCCTATTCATTTCTTTTAAATCTGGCCATGCATAATTTTTTCCCCTTTTTTTTTAAATGTAAAATCTTTCCTGTGTCTTGTATAGAATTTACATCATGTAGAATAACATTAGATATTTATGCAAGTCATACATGATATATATATATATTGCTGTATGTTTATAAAACGAAATTTGTATATTTTCTTAATAGAAAGTATTTTTTGTTTTGTTTCTGTTTCGTCTTATGCATCTGATTAGTAATTGAGAGTGAGAGAGATATATATCTGACATGTTATTACTTCATCAGAAAAGTCTAGAAAAATTGAAAAGTCGAAATACTTTCAAACACGAACTATTTAATTTTTTGTAACATTAGATGATCCTTTGTAATTTTAAGTTTTTATGATCGAGAGAAAATATATCAAAAGTGTTAAAAGGAAATGTTTTGTTTGCAAGATTCAATTATATAACCATTTGAATAATATATACTTCCCTCAAATTCTTTTTATTATATATACTTTGTGTCCCTATTCTTTGTTTTTAATTAAACATGTAAAGCTTTATTTATTAATGTACTTTAATGGAACTTTAAACATTTTTTCTCTTCATATAAATTTGTCATCAAGTATAAAAAAATTTAGCTGTTCATGTTAGGAAAGTAATTATTATAAAATTAAGTTCACTGATCATGCATAATGTTCCATTAATCCGATTAAATGATCATGTTGTTATTGAATTTTTTCCCCAAAATTTTTGCCCAAAATAACTGCAGTTTATTTTTCCTTGCACTTTTAGTTAAACTCTTACTCCTTTTTTCAAACATTCTCATTTTTAAACTTGTTACAACTTGCTTTTTCAGTAATTTTTAATAAAACTGTATAATTTTTGCTGGTATATTTTTTCTGTTATTTATAGTTATGCTTAGAATAATACAGTCATAAGGTTTCTAAAAATACTTTATTATTCAAATACATGTTACATGTGGATTTAAAATGTTAAAATTAAATTACGCCCATTTTGTAAATAAGAAATTAATTTATTAATGAGATATCTAAACACATTACATTTCATTGAACATTATAATTATTGATATTTAATAATAATATGTTATTATGAATTATAATTAAGAGTTTTGTGTTCAATATGTTTTAAGTCAATTTTCCTGAATTCTTAAAATGTGTTTAAGCAAAACTATGTTGAGAGAATGCTGTGTTTTTTGCAAATTGCTTGTATTTTATAGTAACTAAATGATATGTTGTTGTAGTATGCCATACATTTCATATGTATACTCTTAAATATTATTATATTTTATTATCCCTAAGTTTTCTAAAAATGGTTTTAATTATAGATGTATTTTATGCTTGTATTTATAAATTTGTTCGTTATTTAAATATATATAAAAGTTTAACCTGCTAAAACTTTATAATCTACAATAATAAATGCATTATTTAAATTAACTGATTTATTATAATAAATGCATTTCTGTAAATAATATTAAGTATTAAACATATTACAAAATTGCAGTGATAAAATGAGAAAAGCAAAATTTATATGTAAATGAATTTGCTAAAATGCGAGCACACATTAGAAAGTAAAGATGTTGGTAACTAATAAGGAAATTCCATAAAATAATAGATATTTCTTGTTTTTCTTTCTGTATATTCATATCTATTAACTGTGGATTTTTCCAAACTTGTGTAGATCAGAAACCTTCATAGATTCATGCAACTTATGAGATAGCTAACAAAAATATATAAAATCTATTCTTATATATATTTGTTCTGTATATTTGATTACTTTTTACTTGGGTAATAAAATGAAAACAACAAATGATTCATTAATGACATTGCATTTATTGAATTTTTATAATTATTTAACTTTTTTTAAACAGGCAGGCAAAAAATTGAATATAAATTTTTGTTAAATTAGATGGTTCTTATTTTCTCATATTCATTTCTCAAAAAATACTTTTGTATTTGTAGGTTCACTGTAAAAAGCTTGCATTAAATGCCTTATTAAGATATAATTTGAAAATTCTTTTTCTATATGACATTAGAAGTCTTATAAATTGCTCTATCACAGGTTTTTATCATGTCTGGACAAAATAGTCATTTTACTAATCTAAACAGGCAAAATGTTTGCTAAGACTGCTAAATAAATCTTGCATCAGCCATATTTTTTAGTGTATGAAAAACGAACTTTGCCAACTACCATTTTTGTTTATTAATGTTATGCAAAACATTGATATTGACAACGGATCATTAATTAAAAATAATTAATATTTTCAGCAGCAGCAGTCTTTAAACAGTATGCATTGAAATGATTAGATATGGCTGTACAGCTAGTAAACTTATCTTTTTTTTTCTGACAAAATATTATAAATTTAAATTACTGGTGACTAGAATACATATTTAAATACTTACTAAAAATGCTAAATCAAGTAGCCAGTCAGTGCTTTTTATATTAAGTGCATTTATGCTTTTTTTCAGTATGTAAAATTTTATTTTTGCTAAATTTAGAAATCACTCCAATGTTTAACTGCATCTTAGCTTTTTGTGTAAAAAGGAAAAGTCATTATTTGCATTTAATTGCTTCAAGAGACTTATTGCACTGTGTTTAAAGTAAAACATGCATAACATAGATTTTATAAAATTAAATGTGAAAATTACAATTATCACAATGTGTTTAAATCTGAATTTCGCACAACTTAAGTTCTCATGTTGAAGTATACAATGAAATTATTCCAACACTTTGTAATACCTTCCCACATACTGTTTCAAATCTTTTATATTAGAAGTGTCCACATACATTAATAGTTTTTAATATAAGTTATTACTAAGCTTTTCAGAACATATGTAAGTTTTATTAGTTTTTACTGTTTTTAAAAACTCTTGCTTTTAATTTTTTTAACGGAAAAAAAAAAATACTAAGTTTTTTTTTTAAAATTTTTGAAAAAACAATAGAGATATTGACTGAATTAGCTATTATTAGAAATCTAATTATTTGATGTAAAAGTACGTTACCTAACCTAGAGTTCATATAATTTAAATTTAAATAACTTATTCAATTTGATTTTATTCAATAATTAATTAATGCTTTAAGTATTCAAAGTGAAGTACATAAAATAACCAAGAGAATGATTAGAGAGAGTTATGCCGTAAATTATATGAGAGTATATGGAACAAAACAAAACAAAATCTTTAATATGAATAATATTCTTGCTTAACTTTTTTTTTTAATTTTAGAATTATTTCGTTAATTTGTAAATTTTAAATCCATATGTTTGTATTTTTTTAATAGTTTACAAAGTTCTTGTTTATTTCTATTTATTTAATAGAAATAAGAACTTTACTAAAAGATAATGCACTTCAATGAATTTAATTCTGTGCAGATGCAATATAGAAGAATAAAACAAAATAACTCTTGCTGTTTTTTTTTTTTTTTTTTTTTTTTTTTAAAAAGTTATACCAAGATTCCTATTTAATAATTTTTTTTTAAAATAAAATTTGGATGGATAAGTGTTTATTCAACAGTATGTCTTTTTACAAACCTGTTGCAAAATTTAAAATATGATTAATAACTCTATCATGGGATTGAAAAATGTTATTATTTATGGTTTGTATTCAACAACAATAAGGTATTTTTGAGAATTTACTGTTAATTTGACTGAGATGAGTCTGAAAGTTTTTAAGAAATGAAACTTAATTTCCAGAAAAAACAAATTAGAGATTAAGCTTTTATCATTTAAGACTGGGAAATTATTTCTCATTTTGAGATAATTTTTTTAAATGATCAAAATTCATTTCACTGTACAGCAGTGAGTAGATATAGTATATCAGAATGTTAATCATCATTTATTATTAAATGATAATGTTACTTGTTAAAATTTATAATTCATTTAAATATCTGTAATGTAAAAAATGAATCATTTTTATAATCTATTGTTTAAGTATAATTGTATTATATGTACATAATATGACATGTTCTATAACCTTAGTTTTTATTCTGATCAACAACAAGTGTAAGTACATGTTTTACTGTCTGTTAAATTATAAATTAGCTCTCAAAAGTCTTGACAAATCAAATTTTAATTATAGCATGTTTTACCAACTAGTTAAATTATTTTTGTTTATCACATAATTAATGGGATAAATTTTTTTTAATGATAAAAGTAAAAGTTTTCTTATTTTTTTAGTAATTAAGAAACAAAATATGAATACATAATAATTAAAAATCTTTTGAGCGAGAAATTTATTACATATAAATCTCGTATATAAACTTTACTGTAAGTTAGTTTTTGAATTATGACTAATATTTTATTAAAAACCTTTTACTATCAAAATTGATTTATATTTCTTAGGCTTGGAGTTTATTAATTAATTTATTTTATCTGTAGCTAATCTTTCCATTCATGTTTTAATGCATGATACAAATTATCAAATTTTTTTGATTGAACTTATTGATGATCTGATCTACCTTTTCTGTAATTGATGTGTTTGGCGACACATGATGTGCTTTACTGTCATTATCATGCTGAAAATCCCAGTTCTTCAGTATATTCTTTATAGTTTGTGGTATATATCAAGTGTTTTTCTGATATATTTTTTTACAAAAATTGATCTATGGTTCCGTTTGTTCCACATATGGTTCAGAGGAAAATTGTCACATCATAGCATGTGCCCCTCCATGTTTTATGATTGAAACAATATCATGGATTATTTTTTTCATTTTTTGTATTACTTATGTATTTAATACTATCTGATGAAAATAAGTTGTGTTTACTTTCATCACTGAATACAAATTAAGTATAATTTGACACTGCACTCAGTGATTAGTAACAGTGAGTACAGTAATAAATTATACTTACTTCACTTTGCTCCATTTCTTTTCTGTCCATTTTAAAGGAGTCTTCGCAAACTTTATTCTTGCCTCTGTGATTCTTATACCTGTGGTTTTTTGCTGGGACATAAATCAAGAAATCAAGCATCTCCTAAACAATGTTTTACAAAATAAAACATTTAAATTGTTAACTTGATTAATTTCATTAGTTGTTTGAGTTTTTTTTATGAGGATCCATAATTGATGTCCTTTTTATCATTCTGCCAATTTGATTTAGAAGTTTTTAGCCACCCATATCTTGGCTTAGAAATACTACCATGTTACTTAACATAATTATTCCAAACATTTACTATTTGACATGATGTTTCAAATTTTTGAACAATGTCATTTTGAAAAAATAATTTTTAAAATGACTGATAACACAAATTTGAATATCAGTGGAACATTCTTTCTGCTCCCTTGATCCTTCTCTATTTTTAACCCTTCTTGCTAATAAATTATATATATATATTTTCATTTTTTTTCCTTGTGTGTAGATCAGAGTTACTTCTTATTTGGTGTTGCACAGCTAAGATCCTTATGATAAGAACCTTAACTTTCTCTCACTCACAGAAAATTAAAGATGAAATGAATAAAACTCATTTTTTTTTTGTAAATTAGTTAATCTTGTAAAATTTCTTTTGAACTACTGAAAATTTGAAATATTTGAGATTATACAGGTAAAAATTTACAGACTTTTAAAGATAAGCCTAAGAAGCAAATTTGCAGATGGTTAAAATATTGCATTATTTCTAATCAAAAGTAATTAATGTGCTGGAACATCATGTGAGTTGTGCATTATCAAAAGATTTGTGAGTACTGCTGTATAAATTATTTGTTAAATAATATAAAAATTTGTTGGTGTGAAAAAAATGAGAATAAAAAAGGGCTTATTATAAAAAATTAAATTGATTTATAAGTAAAGTTTAGGAAATAAAATGAGTTGTCTTCTCACTAGTAACACTACCTAGATGCTGATGCAAATAATATACGTATATTCTGTTTATGGGAAAATAATGCATTCAACCTGTAGCTGAGAGGAAGAAAGATCTTTTTCTTTGGAATTGTGGAAGTATTTATATTCTGTAATGGAGTTTCTGTGAGATCTAGAGATGAAGTATATTCCAATAAAAAGTTTAAATTTATAAGATAAAAAAATTGCTTCATGTGCTTTAAATCACTGGTTTGGGCTATGATTTCTTTTTTTAAATTTTTCTTCATGTTTTAAATCATTGTGTTTTTCACAGTATGAACTAATGGAAGGGTAGAAAGAAAGTAAAGAAAGAAGGTTTCGTAGTATTTTCTTTTAATTTTGTATTAGTTTCCATGTGTTGACGTAAGAAATAAAATATAAAAAATATGATAAAATATATGAAAAAAGTACACTATTTAATTAAGATCTTTGGTCAAATCTTTGAAATTAGTCATAATATATGATAAAGTTTTTCCCAGTAATTCTGTATGATGATTAGTTATTTGTGGACTATATTTCACCTTCATAAACTTCATTGTGAAGTACACAGTATTATGTTCTACCAAAAATTGACTCAGAGAACCTGCACCTACCTACTTTTGTTGTAGATAATATGTTAATATTTAAATCTTTATTGTTTTAATTGTGCTTATATTTCTCAAGCAAGGGTTCTGGTACTGGTCTGTCAGAAATTAGGTTTCTGGGGACAAAATGTAAAATATCTGTTTTAAGTTGTATTCTATTTAGAGTTCATTGTAATTCATACAATCTCACATTAGTTATTTATATGACATAGCTGATATTAATAAACTATATTGATTGCTATTAAGTTTTGTCATGTATCTAATGTGATATACAGTTTAACAGTATATCAAATTTTTTTTTATTAAGCAATGTGTAGTTAAAAATGAATAAAATTTATAAATAATTATTTATTTTTTGTAGAAAGTTTCTCTCAGAATAAAGTGTTGATAATTGTTCAAAGTATTTGTGTCCTTTTTGAAGGGAAAAATACTTTTTTATACAAAGAGCCTTATCTTTGTATAGTTTCCCTTCCATAGCAATAATGAATTATTCTAGATACTTGTACTACTATTTTAGATTTGTGGAAAATTATTTTATAAGTTTTAGTTTAAATTTTTTTCTTTCTATCATATATTTATACCTTCCTTTGGGCTTATTCAAGACCCACTTTTTTTATTCCTGTCTGTAGGAAATTTGATCAATGGTCTTAAATCATTTTAATTCAAGGTTCACTATCAACTATTGACCGATGGAACTCCAAGTACACTTATTTCTTTCTAGCACTGATATTTTAGTGTTGGTTCTGCACCTTTGTCTGCGATTGTAGGCTTCATCCCCATTATATCTAAACTGGTATATTTGGCTTAATTATGTTGTCTGTTAAATCATTTCTTCATTGGAGGCTCATTTTCTGATCTCTGAAAGTTATTTAAAGTTTATTGAAAAGTGGGCTCTCATTAAAAAAAAAATATTTTAATTGTTTGGATATGATTGTCTTGCACACAAGGTTGGATGTGGGCCTTCATTAAAAATATTTTTATGCTTGCTTGCAGGATTATTGATTTTTAAAATTCACCCATGTGATCTATAGTGAGGAAGAGTTTGTGTATGTGTGGACAACTCTCTCTCTCTCTCTCTCTCAGTGTAAAGTTAGAAATACACAGATGTAGGAAATTTGTTATGCTGAAACTATGGGTGATGATGAAGTGCACTTCAAAGTGATTTTTTTCTTAATTTCCATTCAATATTTTAAATTCAGTGCAGGAGCGATTTTTGCTAAATTTTCGTATGCTTTGTGGCCTTCTCTCAAATGAAATGTAGAATTAGGATTATTGCACCATCGGAGAGTTCCAAGTGCTTACAATAAGATTGGCTTTTTTCAGGTGAGTAAACTAATTAGCCAACTGTCGAATTTTCAATTTTTAATTTTAAAATGTTCAGTTTAAATGGCACTGTAAACAAAATGAATATATGGTGCTCCATTGAATCTAATTTATATATTTGACTTTACTATGTTATCTTGAAATGTTTATTTATTTATTTTTTTTTGTTAATTTGAAATTTTTTTTGATGCAAGTTTCTTTAAAATCCTAATTTGGCTTACATTTAAGTAAACACTGAGATACACGAAGCTCAGTTTTTAAATTTAAAATGTAGGTGCTGTTATTCTCTTTATAAAATCTTCTTGAAATCAATATTAATTTAAACACCAAAATATTACATTATTCATTATATCAAATATGAATTCAAATAAGGATGTCATTGAACTAAAAAAATCATGGGAAAAAATAGCTCCGGGAATTAGGATTTGCTTTAAGACATTCTGTGTGAAAGTTTTTAAGACTCATTAGTATAAGAGAACCAAAAATTAGTTAACTTCTATGTTTACTATACTGAATATTTTCATAAAGATTTTTGTTGTATGCCAGAAAATTATATATTTCTATGTTTTAATTGAATAATGTTACCGATAGTTATTTTATTTGTGAGGTGATTTTTATGTTTAGATATTATTTAAAAAATTTATATGTTTAAATATATATTAATACCTGAAGAGAATATCTCCTTTTTAGAATGTGTAATTATTAAAAGTTGAAATTATTTTTTTACAGTTATGTTAAAATTTTACAAAGACACACACAAGTTACTGAGCTTAGGTTTGGTTATAAAATACAAGAGATAAAGCACATGTTCTTCAATTCCTGAAACCCAAATTTCTGTGTCATGTAAAATCAATGTATTTTGAAATTCAATGCACTGTTATTGCATTGTATTGTATTGTATTTCTCATACTTTTCCTAGGAACTATTTTGTGTACTGTTTTTAGTGTCAGTTAAATGAACTTTTTAATAATTTGTATGCATATTTACTATGTTGCTTTTGTGAATTATGTGTTTAATTTGTTGATTATTTATCATTTCAGTACTGTTATATTTTAAAATTACATTATTTTCAAGTTTTAAGCTGTTTAAATTTCATTTTATTATATTATTTTCTTAAATTTTTAGAATCAGTTAGAGGAAATTTTCCGTCAGTTTGACGCAGAAGCCACTTTTCAGTATTTTAAGAGCTTCCGTAGAGTCCGTGTCAACTTTACAAATCCAACAGCTGCTGCTAATGCAAGAATTCAGTGTCACCAAACTAAAATTGGAGACAGTATTGTCAACTGTTACTTTGCACAGGTATTTTTTATTGATTTTTTTTGCATTTTTGAAAAAATGAGTAATGGGATTTTATAATGGATAATCATTTGTCAAGTATTTTTTTTTTTTTTTTTGGAAATAAGTACATAAAAGCGCATCACATTATGCTGGATGTATTTGTGTTAAACAAATTAATACACTACTTGAAGTATGAGTTTTGTATCCTAATGCTTTGTATGGTTCATTTAGGGTCTGATAAAGATCAAGGTGTAAAAGTTAATAGAAGATTGTTGTCTCATTTAAGGGCATATTTTCTATTCCGTACAGATTGAAAACTGGAAAAAAAAAAATCACATAATACCATTTACTTATGAAAATGTGAGATTTTTTTTTTTAACAAACTATTAATGCATAAATATATATAATAATACATGGACATTTATTTTAGTAAGTGTGAATGAATCTGTTCTGTGACATTCTCACACACTTAATATTTTATTGCAAATTTACTGCTGATTTACAATAAAAGTAATAATATAGAGTTGAGTAGTAATTCAATTAGAATTTAAATCCTTATAATCATTAAACATAAAATATATCTGGCACTAATTCATTAATACCAAAAGTTCATGAACTCTTACATGTCAAATGAAAATCATTATAAAATTAAGATTACGTAAAGTAAATGCTTTACTTTTATTAAAACACTTCTTTTTATCTTCTACATATAGATTTCTCCTGATATTTTGTTATATATGAGATATTCTTCCATTCTATTTTTTTTTTTTTGTCAACTTTTCTTTGATTGTAATGGTTATTTTTTTCTGGAGATGTTCTCATAAATAGAAGATCCATTCAATAGTATTAAAATCTAGCAACTATGGAGATAGTTTAAAACCTGAGGTGTATGTTTTAGTAACCATTCTTCATGATAATGATGCATGCTTCCCCTCAGGGGGCTCATCTACCTGAGATGAGTACGGGCTTCACAACCCCGAGGTACCTCAGTGATCTTTGTTTTCCTCTTCTTCTCCCCCCTCTTTTTTTCCCGACATGTGTTTTGCTTTGGGGGGTTTTTCCGCTTGATATTTTATGATATCAAGCGGAAAACAGTTTCAACTAACTTAGTTCTATTTCTTATTAGTGTTTAACTCTTGTCTTAAAAAATATATAAAAATAAAAAAAAAAAATGAATAAAAATATCTAAAAATAAAAAAAAAAAATATTTGTGGTGTCTCTACTAAAACACTAAAAGGCCGACGGCGTATCAATGCCGATTTCCTGCATGCCTAGCTCTGGCAATACGGGGCCCCAGTACCCCTCATGCGGAGGTACCTAGTGGGAGACCGCATGGGCGTGATTGGAAAAGGCCCTGGTTAGAGAAGGGTGTGCGAGGAGAGGAGTTGCGTGCGTCGTCGGTAACAGTTTCGGAATGTCATCCTTTAAAATGTTCCCAGAGGGAGAGCCTTGGTTGCGTGTGGCTGGATGGTGTGATCTCCCTCCCATTGCGAGAAATCCTCCTCGGCTTCGGCCTTGGACCTGTGCCTCTGCCTGGGCACGTAATGGGGCAGGTCACATTGTCCGGCTGAAACGAATCTCTCCGTCGGTTACTCGTTTCCGCGTTAGGAAAGGGTGGGGAGATGGGTCTGGCGGGGACCCATCGAACTAGAAGTCTGTCCGTGAAATTTTTTTTTTATAAGGCAAATATGGTTACAACTAAAGAGAATTCGATTTTGGCTCCAAAAGCGATAAAAAAATCTGATGAAGCAAAAAATAAAACTTGGGCAGATCGAGTAGAACAGTATGAATCAAATTCTGTAAATATGGACTCAACATCAGACACTTGTAATAATTATACCAATTTCCGTTTCTTTCTCATTAAAAGAGAAACAGATAGCTTTGAAAAAATATCTCCCTTTTTAATACAAAAGGGTATACAAGGAATGGTAGGAACGGTTCAGGAAGTTAAGAAGCTACGTTCTGGTGACCTATTAATTCAGGTTTGTAATTCTAATCAAGCAAAACTGATTATGAATATGAAGACCTTGGGACCCTATTCTGTGACAACTTCACCGCATAGGAATTTGAACTACTCTCGTGGCGTAGTATCCTCAAGGGATTTGGAAAACGTGTCGGAGGAAGAGATTTTGGAGAATTTGCAGGACCAGCTGGTTTGTGGTGTCCGGAGGATTACGATTAGGAGAGATGGTAAGGTGCTTAACACCCAGCAACTCATCTTGACCTTTTCGACTCCTACCCTACCACAGACAGTTCAGGCCGCATATCTCCGACTCTCCGTCCGACCATATATTCCGAACCCTCTGAGATGTTTTAATTGCCAACGATATGGCCATTCCAAGAACGCTTGTAGGGGACAGTTGACGTGCGCTCGCTGTACAGCAACAGGACACGATAGTGCTTCCTGTAACGCTGCAGAAAAGTGCGTCAACTGTCAGGGCAACCACCCTGCATACTCTCGTTCTTGCCCTAAATGGGCGGAGGAAAAAGAAATTTCTACGGTGAAGACGCTGCAGAATTTGTCTTATCCCGAGGCTCGCCGTGTAGTTTCTTCCCGTACTCCTGTACAGGGAAAAAGCTACGCTACGGCAACCCAGAATGTTAAAGCTTCAAAGTCCACTCAATGTCCTGAACCTCTTCCTACCATTAAGAAATCGCAACCTACAAAACAGACACCACAATCTAAAACTAATGATCTGCAAACCAAGAAAAAAATAAATATTTTAAAAACCCCTTCCTCTGCAAAGGCTCAACAGACTAGGCCATTAGCCAGGTCTAAAGCTTTGCAGAGGCAAAAACTAAAATTTAGTGCGAAGAACAGTGTTCCTCGCAAAAAGACTAGAGTCATTGACGGGGATGCGGTGGTATTACACCCATCGCCCGAAGATTATGACTCCATGGGGGTCCTGGAAACGGGACCTTCCACTTCGAGTGCGCCCAATTAATGGCCTTTGTTTCCTGGAACTGCCGTGGTTTACGACCCAGACTAGAGGATCTCAAATCCATACTATCTACGCACCAACCTGTCTGTGTTGCTCTTCAGGAAACTTTTCTGAAGAGTAATATGACAACCCGCGTGCGTGGATATCATTGTGTACGACGGGATGTTGATGTCGCATCACCTTCTTCTGGAGGTGTTTGCATTCTGGCATCCCAGAACTATCCTCATAACGTCGTTACACTGACCACATCGTTGCAGGCTGTGGCTGTGCGAATTCACACCCGCACACTAATCACAGTCTGCTGCATTTACCTGCCACCTAACGATGTAGTGTCACAAATGGATTTAGACCAACTAGTCGATCAGTTGCCAGCTCCCTTCCTTCTGCTTGGTGATTTTAATGGACACAGCCCTCAGTGGGGGTATGATGGTACAAATTCTCGTGGTCGGCAGATCGAGCGATTGATCTCTGATCACAGTCTCTGTCTGCTGAACACCGACGAGAAGACGTATTTCCATGCACCCACTAGGACATTTCATTCTCTTGATCTAGCCATTTGTTCACCGACACTGCTACCGTCGCTGAATTTAGAGGTTTTAAATGATCTCTATAATAGTGATCATTTCCCTCTCCTGATTTCCCAGGTTCATGGTAGTGGGGGGCGATTTCGTTCCCCCACTTACCGCTTCACCCGGGCAGATTGGGATTTATTCACACGGTTAGCAGTTATTACCGGTACAATGGTTCAAGATCGAGATATTAATGACTCTGTCCACAATGTCACTACCTCTATTGTGGACGCTGCTGATGCAGCGATACCGAAGAGTGGAACATCACAGAGGAAGATGAGTAAACCATGGTGGAATAAGGAATGTCAATCCTCCTACCGGGAACAAAGGAAATTGTGGGGTATCTTCAGACGATATCCCACAACCGAAAATCTCATAGCCTTTAAAAGGGCAAGGGCGATTGCTCGCAGAGTAAGGCGACATAGTCAGAGGGAATCATGGATCAGGTATGTCTCTTCCATCACATCGTCTACCACAAGTCAACAGTTATGGAGAAAGGTAAAAGCTGCGAACTCCCTGTATCGGGAATTTTCTATCCCGATACTGGAAACCGCAAATGCTGTGCATTCTTCACCTGTCGAAGTGGCCAATGTAATCGGCCACTCTTTTGCTAGTGTGTCAAGCTCCGATTCTTACAGCGCTACATTTTTAGCGACTAAGAATCGTTCTGAGCAGACACCTATCAACTTCAGGTGTCGGCAACCACTCCCTTACAACTGTGACTTTGACATGTGGGAATTGAGAAAGGCTCTGTCCTTATCTAACAATACCAGTCCAGGCTCTGATTGTATAACATACGATATGCTTCGCCACTTGAGCGAGGATTCACTTGTCAGTCTCCTTTACCTATTCAACCGAATATGGAGGGAGCATGTGTTTCCTAGCCAGTGGAAGGAAGCAATCGTTATTCCTATTCTGAAGCCTGGAAAGGATCCAAAGAACCCTCTCCACTATAGGCCTATCGCTCTGACGAGTTGCCTGTGTAAGACGCTAGAACGTATGGTCAATGCCCGTCTCGTATATCAATTGGAAAAGAATCAATGCATTCCTCCGTTTCAGAGTGGCTTCCGTAAAGGAAGATCCACATTAGATAACATCCTTCTACTCGAAAGTCAGATTCGTTCTGCTTTCGTACGGAGGAATCATTTGGTTTCTATTTTCTTTGATATCGAAAAGGCATATGACCGTACGTGGCGCTATGGGATTCTGCGCACTCTTTACGATTATGGTCTGAGAGGCAATTTACCTCTTTTTATTAAAATGTTTTTAAATTTCAGATCATTTAAAGTACGGGTTGGTAATATTTTATCTTCATCTTTTATTCAATTTGAAGGAGTTCCTCAGGGGAGTATTTTAAGTCCGACTCTTTTCATCTGTCACCTGTCACCAATTCTTTTAAAACTTCAGCCATCAGTTCATGGATCATTGTACGTTGACGATCTGCAGATTTCCTGTGAAGGATCGTCAATGCGTATCATTGAGCGACGACTTCAGACCGCAGTCAATAACCTGGTTACATGGTGTGACGCAAATGGGCATAGTATTTCTCCCAGTAAGAGTAGTTGCGTGCATTTTTGTAGGAAACGGGGTCTCCATCCCGATCCTGACATTCGTATCCGTAATACGTCTATTCCTGTCGTCCCTGACGTCCGCTTCCTCGGAGTAATTTTTGACCGCAAACTCACCTTCCTTCCGCACATTTTATATCTGCGGAGGAAGTGTCAGAAATCCCTGAACATCTTGAAGGTGTTATCCAACACCTCTTGGGGAGCGGATCGAACTTCATTACTCCGAGTGTATCAGTCGGTGATTCTGTCTCGGATCGACTACGGATGTGTCGTCTACGGATCTGCCTGCAAAACTACCTTGCGGAAGCTTGACCCAGTCCACCATTGTGCTCTGAGAATCTGCTGTGGTGCGTTTCGAACGTCACCTGTGCAGAGTCTCTATGTCCTCTGTAACCAGCTGCCTTTGGCTTCGCGGCGCCTGAAACTGTCGCTCTATTATCATTTCAAAATGTCATCTCTCCCATCTCACCCATTACAGACCATTAATACCAGCCCGTCTTTAAGGAGACTGTAGAGTGCTCGTCCTTCCTTCATCCGGCCTTTTTCTGAGAGGGTGAAGGTATTCATCGAGGAACTCGGCCTACATGACTTGGATGTTCAGCAACGAAATTTTATTAAATTTCCGCCTTGGAATGTGCCAAGGTTTCTTTACCATAACCCCTTTGCTTCTTACAGCAAGACCACCACATGTCCCATTGTTCTCCAGAGAATCTTTGCCTTCCATCGCTGTCAGTATGAGGATTATGTTCCTGTATACACGGATGGATCGAAAGGAACTGGATACGTCGGCTGTGGTGTCGTTTCGAACGACATCAGGCACAGTTACCGGCTCGACTCTTCCTGCAGTGTCTACACTGCCGAAGCAGTCGCCATCTACTGTGCCCTGAAATTAGTCGAGACATCCAGTTCTCGAAAGTTCGTTGTATATACTGACAGCAGGAGCATCCTGGAAACATTGGTACATCTGGACGATAGAAGTCATCCTATCGTGGTTGATATTGCTGACGTTATTTGCCAGCTTTATAGCAGGGGTTATGACATAAAATTCTGCTGGATACCTAGTCATGTAGGTATTTTAGGAAATGAACAAGCGGACTCGGCTGCACGTTCGGCAACGAATCCTCTGCAGTTTGCAGTCCCATTTCAGGACTTACGACGTCACATTTTAAATCTCATTCATCAGACATGGCAGGAATCATGGAATTTACAGATAAATAACAAATTACACTCGGTGAAGCCGATAATCGGAGAATGGCCTGTATTTCCGGTGCGAAGAGCCGATGTCAGATTGACTCGCCTTCGCATTGGACATACTCGTTTTACTCACAAACATCTTTTGTTTGGAGAAGATGCTCCCGAGTGTCCTTCCTGTCATGTCCCTTATTCTATTCATCACATTTTAATTGACTGTCCGGTGTTTGATCATCATCGCCGGATTTTTTTTCAATCATCTGTTTTAAAACTTTCTGACTTGGTGGGGGAAACCCCCCATCATAACTTATTTGCGTTTTTAAGATATATTGGCCTTTTACACCACATTTGATTTTTTACTTTTTATCTTTTGTGTGTTACATGTGTTAGTCTTGTTTTTTTAATAATGCCGTTAAATTTTAATCGATTTTAACAAGTGTTTGGCGCAGCATAGCCTGCTTTGGCTCTTGCGCCATTAAAATCGACTGTCACTCACTCACTCACAATGATGCATGCTTTCGATTATTATTATGTTAAAAGACCAGCTTGCTGGCAAACCCTACTTATCATCATTGGAGGTGACATTTTCTCTCTAGATTGTTTAGTAGATAATTTTTAACCTTTTTGTTTTTAAGGTCCCCATATTTTTTATTACTTCTCTGCACCAAAATTTTTTAATGTTTTCATTCTTAAGTATCCTTTTTCCCCAAAAAATTAAGAGGTTTTTGTTTTAATATTTTTTTGGGAATGTAATACTTTTTTTCTGGTTTGCTTTTAAATATGGATGGTTTCTTAGATGTTCATGTAGAGCTCTTCTTAAGTACTTGTACTCTCTGCTATTTTTGATGTTTGTATGATATTTTAAGAAGTACTGACAGCCCTCAAAACTGGATTTGATTTAATCTTTCGTTTTTTCTAAGCTTAAACTTTGTTATTATAAGCAGTTTTTGTCTTTTTCCTAAAATATTTCAATCCATATATACTTGGAGTATTTGGCAGGGATATTTTTTTTTTATCATACTGTATTCTTTTAACTATTTCTCCTCTTTTGAGTAATAACTTTCCTTTTCCCTTCAAATTTAGTATATTTGCCTTTTTTTTATAGATGATTTTTGTTTACCCATAGTGAAATCACCCAATTTTTCTCTAAAAAAAAAAAATCCAAAATACAGTTCAGGAATAAGGTTGAAACTGATAAAATTCAAATAATTTGTTTAAAAAAAATGTAAGGCCTTTTGAAATTGTAAAAAGTTTAAGGGAAATAGTTGGTAGCATTTACTTTTTTTTATGTTTAAAAATTAATTTTTTTCTGGCTTGATTAAAACGTCTTTTGTTGTACTTTTATTTTTTTTTAGGATGTGTAAACTCTTATAGAAAAACTGTATCATCATGTGTTTTTGTATTACATATTGATAATTGTAATGAAATGTATAATGTATGAAAGATAGCTTACTTTTTTAAAAAGTCTCATTGAGTATAATTTGTTATAAAAATACGCTAATATATAATTTGTAGTAAAAGCAATTTATTCAGTAAGTTAACAAAATAGAAACTAGAGTTCAGTTTGACTTTTATGAATTTTAAATGTATTTATTGGAATCTCATTTAAAAATGAATGAGGTAGATATGTTTATCTAATTAATTGTTTTATGTTTAATCCACATATGTGGTACTACTTTTGTCTTGGCTGATATGTGTATATTTCAGTGTTAAAAGATTTCAAAAGATACACATTTTTAGGATACTAAAATATATTTCAGAAACCTCTTTTAATGTTAATGTTACAAGATAAATTATTTACTACTGTTTTCTAAATTATAGAAACAATTCTCTTAAGAGTTTATTTAATTAAAAATTAGGCTGAGGTTATACTGAGTATTGCATGATATTTAAGAATTCCAATATTGCCTTAAAAATTCATAGAATGTAGAAATTGATTATACAGTTCTTGACAAAATCAATACTTTCATTCTTTTAGAAAATTTAATCTTTGTTTATAGTCACAGTTACTGTTAAAACTATGTGGTCATGTTTATTGCTCTCCATAAAGTTATTAAAACTTTTCATATTTTATTTAATAAGCTTTCTCTTGTGGTTTGCACATAGTATTTGTGTCCCTTTTGGTATTGGGGTGATGAATGTTTATTTTTTTAAAAATGTTTTCAACTTTGTTGCTGAGAAAATCACAAATGCATGGTTTAAATTTTTATACAAAACTTGTTTTTTTGTCTATTTTAAAGATATTACTTAACTGAGACTTTTTCTGTTGATATAAACACAATTTTGTTAATGGGATTTTTCTTGGGAAAATTATAATTCCCTTTCTTTGAAAAGTAAGTCCCAATTACTTACTAATTTAGCTTGATGTTTAAGGTATGTGAATATTTGTACCCTTGGCTTTAATGTTTTATATATTTGTTTTAAGAGATGCATTATTAATTTGTTTTTCTTTCCTAATCGGGTTCATGATTATATAAGGTTCTTTTTCTTTATGATGTTCCTTATTGTATCAAAAAATTTTACTACAATATTTTAATTTCCATTTAGCTTCTTGGATAGTGTTTATTAATTTGTTCTATTTCAGATATTTACATATAAGATGATGAATGTTCTTGGAAAGCTGGTGTTTCAACCCTCAGAATGGGTTCTTTTTGTGGTTGTGGTGTTTTCTTGTGCTATGATAACTATGAAGAATTTCACAAAATAGTTTAAAAAATATATGATGAACCTATAGTATTCATTGTATATATCTCACTTTTTAAAAATTTTAGATTTAAAATTTGTACCTAAAATTTTTTAAATGGTATTTTTTTATAGTAAGATGTTTTGAAAAATAGCTGTACTAATTATATTTCTGCATTTAGCATTGCTTATGCAATTTGTAAGACATTAATCATATCATTGCTGTTTATGGATCACTGTGGTTACTCGTTTAATCCATTTATGATTGGTATAAGGAGTAAGAAGCATTCCCCACGCCTGCACTCTCTTAAAGTATACATACATGTGGGAACTTATCGATTTTCCTTGTTAATCCTAATTTCATTAAAAAATTCATGTAAAATCATTTCTATAATTAAATATGCTGAAATTTATAGTTTATTGTCAATGATTGCATCTGAATATTCTGTTATAAAATTTTCGTTACGTTTAAGAAATAATTGTAAATTTTAAAGAAAATGTGATTTCTTTTTAATAATAAGTTACATATGAACACTGTCAGGTTAAATAACGGACACTTTAAAAATTTGAACAAATTACTAGTAAAACTGCAGATGTCCAAACAAATTTCATAAATATAACGAATTGAAGGAATTATTCATATATATAAAGTCCTATATAAAGGTTGTCTACCTTAAACTAGCTTAACAGGTTTTTAGTGAAATGAAAAATTGCCTGAAAAACGTTTATTTCTGAATTCTTTTTGACAGTGTATATGAATTACAAAAATTTTGTAAACGTGCATATTCGTATTCAAAATGAACAAAAAATATTAGAAAATTGAATATAAGTTATATATAAGAAAATTACTAAATATTTAAAAATTTTGAAGCTTATGATACATTTTAAACTATTGTTTAAGACAAAGCCCTATATTGCAAGTTTAGCATTCTAAATAAGTTAACTTGCATTTTTTTTTTCTTCTAAGGAACTTTTTTTTTGTGCACTTCACACTTTCTTCTTGACTTTTTACCTTTAACATCTGCACATAAATTTGGAAAGTGATGTCTACTTATTGGTAGGGGGATTGCTGACTTATAATGCAGTTTGTGTTTTTTTTGGGTTTAATTTCCTTGTATCTTTAGATTATTTTGGAGACAATATTTGTTTGAAATTCCAAAGATGGATTTTTTATAATAGTATGTTTGAATTTAATAGTGCCATATTCAAAAACAAAATTTTCTATACCACTTTACAGTTTTTGAGGAAAGCCGAGTAGTGATGCATTATAATCACTTGTGTATTGACTCCTCCCATGTACTTATAATCAAAAACACAATGTGGATTAATTATATTCTCACCTGTTAATCTTTTCCCTTGTAGGAATTATTTCCTTTTTGGGAAATGTTAACATAACATCTTTCTTTCCCCCCCCTTGAATCCCCCCTTTTGGCATGCATTTCCTGTTTTTCTTCTCAGTACCTCACATATATGTTCTTCTCTGCAAAAGATTAATGGGTTGTTTAAGAGAAACACCAAAATCGATCAAGGCATATATTATAGGCTTTATTTTCTGAATTGGGGCAAATAAAGTCTTAACAAAATGTTCTCCATAAAGTGCTTCTCCAATTCAATGTCCTTGCCAATATAGACAAGACAATTCCCAATGTATAAAGAATTGGAGTTGCATAATTTATAGGTTTTTATGCTATATTGAGATAGTTTGAAAGGGATATACTGATGGAAACCGAGTCTTCCTGTCCAAGGAAAAAGGATTTCATCTACAAAAATTTCTCTTTTGGGGAATTCAAAGAGTTCTCAAAATTTTTATCGATTTTTCTAACACTGGGTTTATCTTTTAAGGTTTTTTTTTGCCTCTGATTTTAATGTAAACTGCAAACATCTCAAATTTCTTGATATGATAAAAAAAAAAAGCAGTGCAATGTTTTGGATTTGAAGAAAAATACATTTGAGTGTAATTTTCTTGTTTATACTCATTAGAATAATCATTGACATAAACATCCTTATTTCATTTTCCATCACTTCTACAATGCACTGAGGCTTTGGTGATTTTGATAACCTGGTTCTTTCTTTCTTTTCTTTTCTTTTTTTTTTTTGATTTTATAAAAATAAGTTTTATAATTTTGTTTCATAAACTATAATTTTGATAATTTCATTCATTGAAAACAAATTTAAAAAAATATAATTTTTCTTGAATTGACTGAGCTGTTTGCATAGATAGCACTATTTACAGAAAACTCTAGGGATGGCAATTCTTTAATGTTTATTTGCCATTCTTATAATCAACTATTTCAGTGTCATATGAATTGTCAGATTCACTGCTGGCCTATATCTTAAAAATTACTTTTCTCCATTTCACTATCTGATTAATTCATCAATTTGGAAATCTTGCTCTCAAATATTTTACTATGATAGCTAAAATAAAACTTATCCAAAATGTATGTGTATAAAATTACCGAGCAATCCTCAAACTGCAAATGACAATTCTATTCTCACCCCTAGCCAATGAACATTCCATCCTTGCCCCACTCCATCAAAATATAAACAAAAAAGCTAGAATTGCTATAAAAACAGCTTTTTAAATGCCCAATTTACACGAAAGAATTGAACAAGTGCAGTTGTTTACATGTTCGAATTCCCTTGATCCAACAACAACAAAAAAAACCCCTTGCATTTTGAAGTTCAATGCTGTGTGGGAAAAAATTGAAAAATATAATGGACTTCAATTACCTTCTAGTGTCGTTTTAAAACTTAAATAAAAAGTTCTTACTTGAAATCACACCTTTGTGATCATGGGTCTCATGACTTGGAAAGGCTCATCACATGTATGATGTGGGCCATAAAGGAAAAATCATGTATATCTAAACATGGTCCTGCATGGGATAACCATACAAGGCAACTCAGATTATGGTAAATTTGTTCTCAACCTTTATGCAGTTCTAGTATATTTCTGATGGACTTGTAAGCTTAAAATAAACAAAATGAATATGACATATGGAGTAATTGAAGTAGTTGGGAGATGTAGGATATATTGACTTTAAATTGCAGTGTTTGTAAAAATGTGCTATTAAAATGTAATAAAATATTCATAATTTAATTAATTTTGGTTAATTATTTTATTGATGTAAAAATTTGAAAGTTAATTTTGAATTTCATTAAAAAGCTTTTTATATTGATATTTCCTGTAAAAATTTTAATTTTTCCTGCAAATCTGTTAATCTTCTGTTAATTTTAAACTGCAGAGAAAATTTTTAATGTTCAAGAAACATGAATTTTTCTCATTTTTAGCCAGTAACATCAGCTGGAAATAAGGATGGCGAATCTTCAGACTCATACTTACAGCCACCTTCTCCTGTTCGCCAATTTCTCATATCCCCACCAGCTTCTCCACCTGTTGGTTGGGAACCAGTTGATGAAGCTCAGCCATGCATAAATTATGATTTGCTTGCTGCTCTTGCAAAACTTACTCCTGGTAAATATCTCTTTAACTATAATCCTCATTCTTTACAGAAACATTTTGTATAGTATATTGTCAATACTTGTAATTAGATAGTTAAATTTGAGTGTTAGTTAAATTTGATGCTTATTGAGAATTACATTTTATGCCCTTTATTTTCTTTTGAAGCATTCTCATGTAGTGTATCACATTTACAATTTGTGAAGTAAAAGTTTTTTTTTTTATTAGGAAATGAAAATAATTTATGTAAAGAAAAATTTTAATTGCACTTTTTCTTTATAGCTTTTTGTACTATTTCCTTTGTATTCATTGATAATTTTTCTTTTGGTGTAGATATGTTGTCTAATATAGTTTTATTATGTTTCATGTATTTATAAGGATTTATTGGCTTAAAATTATTAGACCTTCTTAAAAATAACACTTAGTATTTTTATTCATAATTCTGTGTATTTTTATTCATAATTCTTTTATAACTCTATAGGAAATTAATAAAATGTAACCATTTGAATTTTAAATTTTTTCACTAGGTTGTTGAGAGATAATAATACAAGCATTCACACATTATGCTTTGTTTTGATTTTCTATTAAATATCTTTCATTGACATGACAATCCAAGGATAAAAACCGGAGGATAAGATTAGTTTTGCTGCATCTTATCCATTGCAATGTCTAGATTGTAGTTAAGTGGGTTTATTTAAAATGTAATAAAGAGTTATATTATGACTTATCTCATGGATATCTGGAAGGTTGCGTTATTGTACTTTGACATTTAATTACATCTGATTATGTATCCGTATTCCAAATTAGATCAATTTGAACTTCTGAGCTTTTTTTCCTACTAAGTAAATTAAACTTGCTAGTATTAAAAAAATATCTTGTATCTTGTGAAACAGAAGGGATTATATTTACATTAGTATATGGAGAAATTGTAACTTAGGACATTTTGTCATAATTATCAAATTATTTTTTAATAGGCTTGAATAAGTTCTTAAAAATTTTAAGGGCATTTAACATTTATTTATAATATGGTTTTTAAATCTAGTAATTAATCAATTATTTTTATTGTGGAAGTTTCGAAATTTTGAATCAAAACATAAAGTAATATTTGAGTTTTGAAACTAGTCAGAATTTATTTTTCTGTAAGTTTTCGTAAATTGATGTATTTTAAAACTATGAAAGGCATGATCAAGTTATTTAAAACATTAAGTTAAATTTGCTTTATATTTATTATAGTTATTAATGGAAATTGCACTAATTAATTTCATTTTGTATTGTGAGCATAAACTTTTTGTTCAGTGTTGTTAATTAGTGTTGTGATGTTACACCTTTTTGTTGTAATTTTTGAAAATTAAAGGCTTTAAGATTATTACAGTGGCTTAGAAAGCTATTTGCTTAAATAATTAAGAAACTTATTTTGTAAAATTGATTGCTAAATTATAAATCATCTTAATCTATAATAATGCTGAATTCTTCCAGTGGATAAGTTGACAATGTGGCATTTTAATATATGGCTGAAATGAATAAAAAAGGAATTAGCATAATATTTATTTGGAATTTTATTTTAACTATTTATTTTGAATTCCCTAATCCCAATTATCAATTTGAATTGGTTTGGAATATACATACGTACTTGTAATATTTGAAATGATGCTTCTCCCCCATCCTTTAAAATTTGCTCTTTAAAAATTTATTTTTAATTTTTCTAATTTGTAGTTTTTTTTGGTTTTCCCTCTAGGAGAAGCACATGAGTTACATCCACCTTCAAGGACACAACCAGGTATTGTAGTTCATGTATGTGAGGATCAAAATACAGAAGGTCGCCGAATGAAGATTGTGCAAACTCGTCGCCCTGATAGCATGGATTCCTCTAGCAGCTCTTCTCCACCTTCTTCACCGACATCTTAAATCTTGTTCGAGTTTGTGTTTTTTATTGGAATTTTATCTGTTCTGGCTACAAACCCATAAGTATTTGCTCTGTGGTATGATGTTTTTGTTAGAATTTTTATGTATTGTTGTCTTTGTAACTGTTGATCTATTTGATGTAGTGTGATTTCTCGATGTTGTGTTATTAATATCTTTCATGAATGTTTGGATGATCCATGTTTTACTGACTTATATTTTTTCTTTCATTGTTATTTTAATCTGTTTGTGGAGCAATAATGCATCGTTTAAAGCAGCTAGTTTTGTTCTCTTATTTATTTTTCATTAGTTTATATGTTTTGAATACTTAGATTTTTTCTATTTTATTTTGTAATATTAGGAATGTATCTGGCATTTATAACAGTGTAATATTTTATGTAAATAAATGACTTAGTATTAGTTTTGATTTGTATAACACACTTTTACTATATTTTTATACATATAAAATGCATAAATTTCATTTTTCAGAAGATTACAATGGTATGTAAAATATAAAAATCTTAATTAATTGATTTTGGGATTTATTTTTTCTTGATGTTTTATTGATTGTCACGAAATGAATATTTTTCAGTTGTAATATTTGTATAATTTTTCCAAGTATTAGAAAAATTTCATTTCCAATATAATTTTTTTTTTATTTATGTTATGATAATTTTCTGCAGCTTATTTTTACTAAAATTATACAAAGTAGTCACAATGATCATCAACTTCCACCAAGAGAATTAGATATACATTAATCTTATTTTCAATAATAATAATCAATATTGGATAACTATTTTCTTTTAATCAAATCTAAATTTCTTTTATGGACAGTATTTAATGTAGTTACAAATAGCTGCAGTTTAATTTATTTTGATTCAAGTAACATAACATGTTTTGGTATTTAGTGAGAAACAGGTAATTTGTGCATACTTGGATGTAAAAAAAATATTAATTAGTCAAATTTCATGCTCTCTGTTTAAAAATTCCCCCTTAAAATTAAAAAGGGGCAAATAAGTTCATTTACTCTACTCATCTTTATAATATTCTACTTAGATATATAAGTATTTGAGTTTTTGTATTTTATGATATTCTTTCTTTTTTTGATTCTTTAATTTTATTGTTTCTCGATTGCTAAGTATGTGTTTTTCTAGTCTATTGTTATCTGAAAATGGGTGCATGTGTGAGAAAAGTAGTTACTATGTGTACTCTGATTGTTATGTACTTAAAGTTTGAAATGTTATACATCTGTAATTGTGTAGAAATGCAATAAATATATAATTTTAATGTAATTTAAAGTTACATTTTAATGTATTTAATTTAAGATCTTAATGTTGTGTACTTTTCATGATTGTGCAAGTTTGATGTGCTAAATGTATGTCATTCATTTGCTATCTACTGGATTCCAAATTTAGCAATTTGTGTATTTAGAATTTTAAAGTATCCAACTGTTGGTTATTTTAAATAACTTGAGGATTTGAATCACTATTTTGAAACCTTGTTTATACTTAGCATGTATTTCATATTTTTATGTGTCATGTTTTATACATTCTGGTAGTAATGTATTTAATTAAACTATTTTTCATATTTCTTTCTGTGATGATTTAGTATTTATTTGAGTATCATCTCATTTCTGAGTATTTTTTTACCACCGTTTTTTCCCCTTGATTTTATAAATTCATTCAAATTTGAAGCATGAAAAATTATGACACTCTAAAGTATTGTTAATTTCTTTTGAGTTTTCTTGTTTATATTTAAAAAATAATTTCAAATAATATTTTATTTAAATCAATATCTTACATTTGTGACAAATTTTGCTCATCCTGTTTGATTTTGCTTTCAATGCATTGTTCTCTTAAGTATTGTGATGCTATAATGCTTTGCATTGATTATAAACATATTAAATCCTGCACCATAAATATGTTCTGGAATTTTGTTATTGATGTGTGTTTATTTATATCAGTAAATTTGTATAGATGTCATAATATTTAGTAGTCTACTTTGATAACATTAAAAGATTGATCAGATCTTTTAATCCAAAATTTAAAACTCAGCTGATTTGAAATTTGCAAATTATGTGTGAAAATGTATCAATCGAATCGCTTTTGTTTATTTAACTTAATGTTTATATGAATGGGTGACTGATGCAGCTGTAGTAAATTTTAGAAATAACTTTTATGCCTTGTGTAAAATTATATTGAGTTCTGTAATCATTTATTGCCGTTTTTTGGTTTGATTTTTTTAAACTAGTAACTGAATAGTAAACTTAGTTTTCATTGTATCTCATGCTTTAAAATAAATAAAAAAGCAATTTCAAAGACAAAATGTTGCTTTATTTGAAGTTTTGTTGTAAAAATGCATGATATTAAATTATGGATTTCTAATTTTTCTTTCTTTACTCATTGGTTTATGGAGTTAAATAAACACTGTTTTTTGTAAGGTTTTTAATATACTGAGGAATTAAATTTAATGAGAATTCTTTAAATATTTCTCTGGACATTTCGGAAACTAATAGAGCAGGTAATAAAATTTAATTTAAACTTCATTAATTATGTTTTGCAATTTAAAAGTGTATTTATTATTTTTTGAAGTTTTAAAAGCATTGATATATATTATGTATACTGCTTGGTTAGACGTGATGCATACAAATGAATTTAATGTACAAGTAAACTATAATAAATTCTTTTGTACTTCTGTAAGTAAAAATTGTACGAAAAAGGTTTAGTGTTTGAAGCAAATCATTTTAGATATAATTGCAAGTCAATTTCTGTTGCAAAATAGTTGCATTATTTCAAATTTGCTAGGAAGTATATGGCACTGGCATTAAAACTGAATTATTTTAAATTGATTATTTATTAAGTTGTTAAAAATTATTAGTTAACATTGTTAAAATAAAAGGTTTCATGTATTTAACTAGGAAAATATGTACAATTTAAAGGATTAATTGATATTTTTAATTAATCAGTTGTCAATTGTTAGTTCGAACCTAAATACATATTTTAGGAACAAAAAACTTTATGTTCTAGTTAAAAAATAAAATAATTATTAGTAGTAATAGTTCAAAACTGCCTATATATTATAATGTAGTGTACCTTAAAAATATTTCTATTATATATTATATTAAGATCTTTATTCCGATTATTTGGAATTGGGAGGCAAAAAAAAAATTAAACATTATGTAATGAATCTGTAACAAAAGATTTTAAATCTCATTATGTTGTCTTACATTTTGTATTTCCTTTTGCATCTTGTGTAAAACTGAAGGTCTGGATAGAAAATATGAAAATGTATTTCAATATTTTCCTAGCATCTTTTCTTAAGTGATTACAAATACATTTGATACAGCTGAGTATGATAGTTGTCAATGTCATTTATTGTAAGTTCTTTGCATTGACTAGCAATGAAGTATTTTTTTTTAAAGAAATGTATGTGAATAGCATTAAACTTTTATTGTGGACAAGTTCATAAACTGGTAAAAGATAATTGAAGTTTTTTTTGTGTTATAAAATGCTTGTTTTTAAATTGTAGAATTAGTTTCCATTAGCAACTTGTTTGAAAATTTTAGATTACTTGTTTTTTTGTTATTTGTTTTGTTGCTACAAAGTTAAATTGAAATTTCAAATGATTTTCTTAGTAAATTTAAGTTGATGATTGCATACCAGTTATGTAAAATGATATAAAGAATGTTATAGAACATTTTGCACCTATTATCGATTAATTCATTCTTAGGAAAATTTGTATCTAATTATCTGTTTGAATTGGATTAATTATACTGTGTTGATGATATGGGTTTTAATTTACTTCTATTAAAACTTCGACTTTTAGATTGAAGTAAAGTATTTCATGCTGAAAAGTGTCAAGTAGTTATTAGAATAATTAAAGTTATCTTAAGATATAATTGAATGTTCCTCCTCTTATAACTTCTTTCTACGATCTGATTTTCACATGTAAAATGCTACTATGATTTGAAAATATTTTAATAGTTTATCTCATTTTTAAAATGTTATTACCCTTTTATAATTGTTTTATGATTCTTGTAATTAGATATGAGTGATGATAATTAGGAGTTTTGATATGGGTGCATAATATTTTTAAAATATAAAATTATTTCGTATATGTACAGCAATATATATTAGCTCTTCTAAAAAATAGGCTTAATTGATTAAAGTTATTTCTGAAATAAAAAAAAACTATTCTTATATCTTTACAAAATATCATAACTTCATATCACTGTATTTAATTTTACTGAAGAAACATTCCCTGTAATTGGAATAACCAACTGAAATTTATTTTTTAATGTTTCAAGATAATATATATTTAAAAGGTTTGCTTTATTGTTATTTAGGCTCAAATTCTCTTATTGTTTTATATATTAAAGTAATAAAAAGATATATGTGGCAAATTTGTGATTGAGTAGTTATATAGTAAAATTTTTCATCTGTTATTGGTCTAAAAATTTATAAGGATTATTATAAGCTGTTGTATTTTCTAGAAAAATAATAGTTTATTTTTACAGGTTAAATTAATCATTCAAACTATGAAATGCTGTTTTCTTGAACAGCTAATAGAGGCTGAATGTGGTATTTAATGTTAATGATGGCATCTATCAGCTCCCTTAATGGCAATGCACATTGTCCCAATAAAGTGATCCGAGATTGTTGTAGAGTTCATTCAGAGTTGCTGATACAAGTGAAATCTCTTGTCTTATATTTATAGTTTCTAAGGATCATGCAGTGTATTTACATTCCTTATTAACTATATTGTCTAACATTTTACTGTTTTGCTTAATGTGTGGAGATCAATCAGGCAAAACTAGTTTTTTTTATTAGAAATGAAAAATTCTTTCATATTTGCTTTAAAGAATGCATCAAACCCCTGTAGCATCTATATAATTTCTAGGCACCTATGTTACGACTTAGTATCAATACTTTGAGCAATGTATTTTTGTGACTTCAACTCCATTTCAAATGCATATATCTGTAGTTTACTTGTTTTAATTATAATTAGAATTCTGGTACATTATATTTTAGTTAAGTTACTTGTGTTTCAATTTATTACTTAGTGAATATGTTATATGTTAAGCATTTAATATCTTATTCTGTGTGCTACACATACCAACTTTCTATATTGTCATCATACATAAATCAAAGTTGGTTGGATTATGCTGCTGTATAGATAGATGTAAATATTGGGGCAAGGAATTTGTCTAATTGTAATAAATATATTAAGAGAATTGTGATAACATAATTCAGTTCTATAAAACACTGATTTTTTTTCAAACAAAATGAATATTTGTATTAATAATTTTGGATTTGGCTTATCAAAAGAATTTTCATTTTCACCAGTAAAAAATGGAGGAGTTAGTTTTTATGACTTAAGTTGTAAAAAATATTAAGAAGTTCAAAAAATTATATTGATTTTTTTCCTTATTTATCTTTTATCTTACTTAATTTCAAAACTTCAAAAAAATCATGCAGAATCTGACAAGTTTAAAAAAATTAAATTTTACATAAATCACGCGATTTGAGTTGAAAATAATCATGTTAAGATAACTTATACACTGATTTTTTTTTTTTTTGGATTGTGTCTGAACCGTCATAAAACTCTTCATTATCGAATGCTATAATTTCATTTCGATTTGTATACACTACGCTTGCTCATAATTTTCTCCTGTTCTTTCCATTTATCTACTTTTTATATATTGTATACGTCTTTAAAACTTAACATTAAATATTTTTACTCTGTTTTTTTTTTTTTAAAGAATCATTGTCCAGTAATGACAATTGATTTTTGAGATACTTAGATATTCTATTTAGAATGTAGTCTTCTTGGATTGCTAAGGGAAAGAAAAATTGGACTATATTAAGAAGTTATTAAATTGAGGAATGAATTGTAAATAATTAATAAGTGTCCGCTATTGCTAAGATTCATTTTGATGAAGCAATTATTGTTTTAATGCTTCATGGTAGATTCTGATGTAGCAGGTTTGTGAATTTGTAGAATCGGATAGTTACTCAGGGATTCTTGTTTCAAAAGCCACGTTATTCTTGAAGTTGACTAAATTTATTATTATTCTAAAATATTTTCATCATGGAAATTTATATTCAGTTTTATATTACATAGTCACAAAGGATTAAGGCAGTTTTGCGCCGAGTGTAGTTGTAATCGAGAACATACGTTAATGACTGATTCTGTATCCTTATAAGGTTAATTATTAAAAATTTCTGAAAGGAAGTCAAAAGTATAGAAATTGTCTGTGACAAATATCACATACCGGAGGCTTTACTTCATCGTCGTTATTTCATGAAATGATCATTACTTCATCATCGTGAGCTTGAAATTTGAAGAAAACATTGGAAGGGAAAATATTTAGGAAATTGCTACAGTGAATTGTTATTTTCTTTAATATTTTTCAAACTACATACATCTATAATATTCTATCATCACAAGTGGTTATTCGCTCCATTTACCATAACTTATATTTTTGGTAAAAGTATAAATTTTAGGATTCAAAAATTAATCATGGACTGCATTTTATACGCAACGGAAACCGTATTTTATTCAATAGTTATCTATTAAACATTGAGAAAATGCTCCTGGCTCTGTGTAAAAAAATGTAACTGTAATTCATTAAAGTATCATCTTATTCGGTTAACAATCACAACTGCAGAACTTTTAAAGCAATTATTTATTAATGTAACTTATTTTTTGAATAAATGTCAATAAGTTTTTGTTCAGAGTATTTGTTCCAATTTGTATTAAAAAGTGGACTATTTAAGTTTCCATGCACGAAAAATTTAATTGAATTTTATGCTCTATTCTGGTTTGAGTCGCTTATCTACGCACAATATATGGCAGGTTATCAATTCAAAACTAATTAATACATTTGATAAAAATTCATGGGCGTCTAATACAGCAAAAATATGTTTAATGTTTTGGGATCACAAAAGCTGAATGCGCTGATCAACTCTGAGGTTTATTAAATTTGATTTGATAGTTAGAGAAACGTCAAATTTTATTCTTTCTTTTGTAGAAACTCAACAGCAAAATTAAAAGCTGAAAATCAACTAATGTAATACGCTTGAAAGATTAGATTATTTTATAATTAAACAATGTTGCTTGAAAAGTGTGGGATATCTTTTTAGGCATTAATATACTTTTATATCTAAAGAAACCACGTTTAAGTCCATTGTTATAATACTTATTTATTCTGAAGCAAACCCAGTAGAAAACTGTAATTTAAATTATCGTTTGTCATCTGTATTGCTAAGACGAGAAATTTTCCCATTATAAGGAATGTTTGTTTTCTGTATGCCTGTTTACGCAATTTAAATTCAGCACGCCAGTCATTTTAGGTGCACTTTAGAAAGAAAGAAAAAAGCGTTCTTTTCAACAATTCAGAAGCAGAGCAACATAATGTTGACCAATTGGGAGTTTCTGAAGGAATGAAAACTAAATGTTCCTGGTTAATACATGAATTATTTGTTATTTCGTCTAGACATTTCGAAGTATATTTTGTTTCTTACTCCAATGTCCATACTGTCACCCACCCACTCACATTCGAGGCATATTTTGGTGTTTGACTGTGCACGTGGAAACTTTATACTAATGATAAAGCCAAGTCTTATTTGGTAATCACTGATCGAAGATTCGTTTTCGCAAGTTAAAATGAAAAAATGTCATCTAAATTTACTTCTTCAAAATCTTCTTGGGATATAATGCAGAAGTTAAAAAGTGCGTTGCAGCAGGTCTCATCTTTAGACTGGGGTACAAAATTAATTTCATTATATTGATATATTATGAAGCCTCAGAACAATATTATTCTAGTCCCACAAAAAACACGTCAATCTTCATTAAAAGAGGACAAGGGGGGAAACTGATTCTACTCGCACATACAAATGTAACTAAAAACTTTCTTCTAGGACATACTTGTTCAAATCTTGGGCCACATGCTGAACAAATAAAAATATTAAAATTAAATGCTTTATGATATTTTAACAAATTTTACCTTTAATAATATTAAAAATGCAATTTTAACATGTTATTAACTTAAAGGACATTCAGAAAATGATTTAATTCTCTACGTGTGTAATGAATACAATTGTATGTACATATTCAAAATTGCTGGACATGCTCTTATTAAATGGTACGATAAATCTCTTGATTATTACTTTTAATTCGCGAGCTCATGGCCGATTTCGTTTCTGTCGAGTCGGGTGTCCTAGTTCTGATGCCACTGAAGACCCGTCATCTAGAGAGCCTGATGCACATTAAATCTGTTGATAAACAAAATCTAAGTTGACTTCAGTACCCCTAATTTCAGAAGTATTTTCAAAAATAAACTTTGTCGCATATTGTCCTGTACAGATTGCTCCTAGTGGAAATAGAAATTTAATTACAGATCTTTTTGTTTAGCTCCTAAATATCCAGACCCGTGCTTGATGTTGGATCAACGTCAATAATTAAAGCCATATAAATATTTAGCTGAATGGTTTTTCCCGAAAGAAAAACAAACTGACAGATTGCCCATAAATGAGGTACTTCATTAATGAGCAATCTAACCGTGAAATGTTTAGAAAAATTTGGAATAAAAGTAGTTAGAAGCTCCTCAAACTTTGTAACCATCAAGAGAATTTTATAAATATTATAAATAGAAGCAGTTCCCTTTTGGAAGAAAAAAGTTCCTCCGGCTCTATTTGTTTTAAGAACTATTACACACGAAAGCAATCTTAATTATAACGGTTTTACATTGTTAGGGGCCGCGGTAGCCTAGTGGTCAAGGTCGTGGACTAGCGGCCGGCGGTTTTCGTTCAGTCGCGGGTTCGATCCTTGGCCGCCAAAGACCCACCGTGTAGTCGGGGCTGATGCACGTTAAATCTGTTGGGGGCCCAAAGTCCTCCCGTTGGTGTGGATGTTAGGAGAGGGGGGTGCCAGCTCAGGTATCGTCCTCGTCACTTGATCGAGGTTAAAAATTACGAGGTCCCTCGCCAATAGCCCACGTGTTGCTTCTAGTGCGACGTTAATAAAAACTAAACTAAACTTTACGTTGTTAGAATTATTTTATGGTCAAAATCTTTGAACATATATAACATTATTATATGAACAATGGATGGACCCAGAAGATGAAGGGGGTAATACTGTGGAACATGTTTTCCAATTAATAAATAAATTAAAAAGATGCAAAGAGCTGGTTTCGGATAAAATGCTCTAAATATACACTAAAAGAAAAATGTAGTACGATCGTAAATGTATATATATAAAAAGTGTTTTTAGAGGTTGATTTAGTATTATATATATAGTTGTATAGGCGACTAAACGAAACAGATTAGCAGTAGAATAGAAAAGCCTTTTGAAGAAATTACTCGAAACTAATTAACACATCGATCAATAACTCCCGAGTCTAACATTGAAAACAACATTTTTTTTGCAAAATTTTTTTTTATTCATCAACATAACACCTTTTGTTAATCACCTTTTAGGGTGATACAATCGTTCCAACGCTTTTCCAAATCTTTTTTTGTTTTTTGTTTTTTTTTTCCCCCAAAAAAAATCTTTTTTGTTGCGAGTAAATAGCGATAAACAGCTTTCTCAATCATCGACTCGTTGCTGTTTTTGTTCCATCGAAAGCAATCGCGGCACCCACTTGGAAAAAAACCTTTTTCACTTCACTTCAAAAAACCTTTTTCACTTCACTTCAAAAAACCTTTTTCAGTAAATACACTTCCATATGATATCTGTGTCATCTCAGCAATCTCACGGAGCTTCACTTTACGATCTTTCATTATAATTTTTGTCACTTCACTCACAATTTCCGGTGTAACGGCTTCCACAGGTCTCCCCGAGCGTTCCGCGTCATTTGTGTCGGTACGACCACGTTTAAACTCGGCAAACCACCGACAAATCGTTGCTTTTGATGGACAAGAGTCCGGGTAACATTTTTCAATCCATTGTTTCGCTTGCACGGTGTTTTTACCCATTAAAAAACAATGTTTTATCAGAACACGAAACTCGGTTTTTTCCATTTTTT
>BMAW01021519.1:0-11283 GCA_019974015.1 Nephila pilipes | reverse complement strand
AAAAACATCTATAAATTTGGCCGATTAAATCGACCCGAAATGAATTACAACTTCCTTGTACAAAAACAAACAAAGAAGTGCCAGATGGCTTATTAAAAGTTATATCGTTATGATGGAGAGCAGCTCCCTCTGGCGTTGAGGCAAGATGGTTTATTGGTTGCGGTATTTTCCACAACGTTTAAATTAAAAGGCAGCAATTAAATCATCAACATTGAATTAATGATATCATATATTCATATGTGTACATTCATGTATTCATCCCAAACAAAACAATTCAAAACGTGTAATCGCAGTATTATACTACAATAGGTATTATATTCATACAGAGGCTTATATTAAAAACACTTTCAAAATACCTTCTAGAACTTTATTTACTGTCAATTACTTGTTGTCAAATTTATTAACATCTTATTAAATGTTTTTTTTATCAATTGTTTATAGGAAATTTTATTCGAAAAAGTAATTTTGTTTATCTTAAATTTAAATACAGTTGTTTATATTAAATTTAATCTTATTTCCACTATGTTTTGTCGTAAATTAAATATATAGTTACCTGAACTAATGTAATCAACTTAGAAATATGAACAAAACATGAACCTTCATTACATGAAGTACATTAATTATAGATGCTAGTTAAGTTTCAAGGGAAATTGAATTTTTCTTAACAAACATATATTTTGTTTAATTTTATGTTCTTTCAAATATTAAAATAAATGTTCATTTGTTGTTATTTCAATGAAAAAAAAAATCTTTGAGAGATTTCACAAAGAAGAAGAAAACTGTTTAAAAAAAAGATACAGTATAAAAAAAAATTATTTTTTGAAGAATTTAATACGGAATAACTTCTGTTGAAATGTTTTTAAAATATGCAACCCTGTTTTTCTATGAAATTAGACATATTCAAAAGCATTATCTTAAAGATTTTATCTAATTGTAAAATTTAAAACGTTTACAAAGAAATCAACATAATGAATATTTACGAAAAAAAAAAATTACCATACTCTTGCGTTGTTCACCTCTTAACCTAATACTGTGTAAATTCAATTATTTTTATCATGCTGACAACGTAACTTAAAAAGCATTATGTGAATAACAAAGACCTATACTATCTAGTGCATCTTTAATTTGATTTCTTTTTACGATACAAATTTCTTTTAAAACCAATTTTCCTGAGTACTCTTTCCCCTCTATTCAGACGCTCAGTGTTATATATTTGTAAATCGATACTGCTTTACAAGCTACTTCTTGTTTACGTTATTTTAAATTTAAGATAGATGGAAAGAAAACGTCTTGCTCTTAACTACAAAATGAGACAAAATACCAGGTTGAGTGAAATGTGCTGTTTTTAAACATTCTCAAACGTATATATAAAAGGCGTGAGTAAAATAGTTGCAAGACATCAGTTTTCCCCTTTTCATTTAAATCAGTTTCATAGATTTAATAGTAAAACGTGTGTTTAGTAAACTTTGGGTCCCCGGAGTTGACTTTATTTTTGCTAATAAATTCTTTTGTCTGAAGGTGTACATTAGATCTTTTCACGAATAAAGTAAATGAATGTGAAGATAAGGATTACGACTTTATCTAAATTCTTTAGAAACCCTTAACTACTCAGTTCATTAGAAAAATAAATTCCAATATATATAAGATTTTTAATTCATTTTACAATTTTCTTAGAAATTTATGTAGGTATATTTTTGCTTTTGAGTTTTTTTAATATTTGTACTATATTTTTAATTTCTTCTTTCTTCTGAATTTGCTAATTTTGCTTTGTTATCATATTTTATTATAATGTAAAGCAGAAATGTGATTGTTTGATCAGTAATAACGTTATAAACTCCCTTTAATTCCCTTCCAAAGTATCGAACAGTATTACTTACACTATTTCTATATCTAAACTTTTGCTCTAAACTCAGTGAGCTTTCTCTTATAAGTTTTCAGTTATTTAATATATTTTTGCTTTTGTCTTCTAAGTTTGAGGTTTAGTTTATTTAATTAATATTTTCTTACCTATTAGTGTTGGGAATTTATGATTTATAATATTAAATTGCTTTGTATTTACAATCTAAAAATCTAAAAAGAAAAACGATGCACCAAGAAAGAGTAACCCGATTGTAATGAAATTTCGTATGCAAAGGCATTTGGATCAAACATGCAAATGACTAAAATTTGATGTCCAGAGAAGGAATACCAGAACATACAGTGCATCGGAACTGCGCACTCAGCAGGTGTATATAAGAAGCGATTCTCAATCTGACGTTGAAATTTTCTATTGCACTGCAATTTAGGATACCTTTCAACGACTGAAAAAATACCTCTCCGCAGGATTCGAGCTCATTACGAGCAACTGTCAGAGTTTGAAAGAGGTCGTATCATTAGATTGAAAATGGCAGGTTGGGAAATTTTGAGAATCGCTCGCCTTATGGGTCGAGGCGATGCGGCAATTAGAAGATGCTAGCCAGAATGGGTGCACAATGACAAATTTCAACGTTATGATTTTAACGGTTCATCAAGGGCTACAACAGACAGAGGAATTGTCAGATCAACTGTCACAGTGCCTGATTCTTTGTTTTCAATCCACCATTCGCACACGAGTGTCCACCATTAACATTCACAGAAGGCTGATAGAGCGAAAACTACGTTCGCACTGACAACTACACCACCTGCACCTCATGCCTTCACACTGTCATGTCAGATTACAGAGGCGCTTGGCTCTATCAGATTGGAATGATGCTGACTGGGACTGAAGCGACGAATCCCGCTTCCAACTCTGTCCTGATGATCATCGAAGATATGTCTGGAAACGCCTAGGGCAACGTGCCAGGGTCGTCATTAGTGGCACAGCGGTACGTCGAAGATATTCTGAGACATGTTTTGCTACAATTCTTTTTGAAATAACCTGGTCTAATTTTTCAGTAAGATAATGCCAGACCACATACGGTGCGTATGACTGAAAAGTATCAACACATCACTTTATTCTTCTCTAAACATAACTAACTATTTACAGCTGTTGCCAAAAGCTCTACAGAAATATTTTATATAGTCTCGTTTTCTACATCCTCCCCATCCAGGTTAAACTCGAGAGGGATGACCACAGATACAGGGTGGGTTACTTTCGATCATTAACCCTAAATTCTCAGGATCGTATTTTCCCATCACGTCCCTGGTGAAGGTCCATCACTCTGGCCCTCTTCTACATGTACCGTGTTCGGACGTCTTCTTGTAGGAGCACGATATCGCTTACTCGGATTTAACTAGACTGTCCTGGTTGCAAACTTGATGAAAATATCGTAGTTGAAGTAAATATTCCAATGAACATTTTTTTCAAAAAACACTCTAGTAAGTCCTGCTGCAACTTGTAGATTTTCTTAAGCCTTGTGTCATTATCCGGGCTGGATGGAATAGCCGTTAATTTTCGTCCTGTCAAGAAATGAGCTGGTCTAAGGCTTCGGAGCTGTCATTTTTTCCCTCTTCGTTGACTAATGGTCGGCTGTTGAGAGCGGCTTTTATCCCAACAAGGACAGTGGTAAGACTTTCCTCTGCTAAAAGTGCTCTTCTGAGAATCTTTCGCAAACATTGCTTATTTCTTCCCATCAGGCGTTCCCATCAGCCTCCCCACCAAGCCGCTCGCGAGGCGATAAATTTCCAAGTTGCTATTTTTCAAAGGCGAAATCTCAATAACGTAGTCATGATATCGGGAAGTATATTTGGTATATTTGGTTCAATTTCAAGAGCCCCGTTTAAAGATGGATGACCTGGAGATTGGGAAGATGCATCGAAAACTTTACAACACTTGGTTTTATTTCATTTGCAGTTTTCTTTACCTCATGATGAGGTTATTAAAATAAATTTTCTTTATTGTGTCCTTCATGTTATACGATTCCAACTTGCTTTTTTTTATCAATATAATTTTCAATGATTTCAGGATATTCTTGTTTAAAAACTGTGTCTGTGTGTAGTTTTCTTGATAAAGAATTAAAATGTCGAGTTGAGACTTCATAATTGCTTAATATATTCGAACTTCAGGTTTCCATGATAATTTTACTACTCGTCTAGCATCATAGATTTCAAAAGTTCGATGAATGTTGTCAAGAGTTCAGATTTACAGGTGCTCTTTTTTTCTCTTGAATTGGTTGATGCCAATGCCTTCTAAGCTCCAGAATTCACGTACCACATCGTCCAAAGCTTGAGTTGAAGTGTCCACATTATTATTGGGACCAACTTCAGAGAATCCGACAGCTTGACTGGAGGTTCAGAATTCACGACATTCCTGTAGAAATCAGCGCCGATTAAAATCTCAATTGGTAAGTTCGACAGTGAAACATCTGGGTCCGCAAGCTTCAGGAGTTTGTTTTTCGCGAAGCGTGAAACGTTAGTGTGTGGAGGCAGATGTGATGCATACTTGTTGAGGCTTTCGAATGAAATAATGTTGACTTTAGATTTGTCCCAGATGTTTCATAACTGAAATTGAACTTGTCTTTGCGTTTGAGTAAAATTAGATGGGTATTCAAACGCTTGAAGCTCTAAAAGTCTGGTTGAAATAACTGGAAGATTTGAAACTACATACAAGATCAGAAGAGACGAAACTACATTGACTTCCACCATCCAATAGGCAATGTGTAAACTTTGCAATCCGTGTTGGATCCGTTATGAAAACTCCCCAGTTTGTAAATGAACAAATTTAGACTTAAGTATATCAATTTTATTTGTAGATGCAGTCACAGACTGCTCTCCAGTTGGAGTTTTAAATATTGATACATGGTGTTTTTCTTTACAATTGGGACAGCAGTAATTGTCTTATGACAGCAAATATTTGGGCAATGGCCACGGTTAGTACACAGGAAACATCTGTTGGTAGCCTTCAATTTCTTTATGAGTGCATCTATATCTGTCACAGAGTTACAATGTTGAGGTCAATGTTTGGCTGTTTCGCAGAAAGGGCAAAAGGGTGAGTATATTTTATCTTTAGTAACTGGTTTAGAACGGACATACAAATTTTCTAAAGAGGATTTTATAGAATATTCTGAAACTAGTAAGCCTTAAATATTATTTGCTGCAACTGCTCCCTCAACTTCCTTGGCTAAAAATTTCATCAATTTTGTAATGTCGCATTCAGCCAAGTTTTCACGTTTGGCGTAAACAAACCATTTATATCGTTTTTAAGAGCACGGAGTATTTTTGGAGCAAAAAGTCTTCCGTATAATTGTGTTTTAGCCTAAGGCATCCAACGCTCGTAATCGTCTATTACATCCGATTTATAACTCATTTAATGCTGATGGAGATGGGTTTTTTAATAGGTGTTAGGTTTTCTAAATAATTGGTAACGCATGATTTATATTGTCAGAAATTGTCGATTTTGGCGAAGAAAAATTCGTGTTCGTATTCGCATTCTTTTTGTAAGTAAACATCGCTAAATGAGCATTTTTTGTGTATCTTTCGCCATCTATTATGTCTTCATTATATTCTTCATCGCTTAGAAGTTCGTGTATTTTATCGTCTGCCAAGGTTAGTTCGTTTAGTTTGTCTTATAAGCGTTGAACGCTATATTCTAAATCAGTTTTTTCACTAGTTGGATCATTCACTTTCGTTGACAGTTTCGTAATGGCGGCGCGAATTGTTGATCGTTTGCGTTTAAGTAAATCAAGTTTCTCTTTAACGATTGATATTATAATTCGGGTTCATATCGAAAGTTTAAACAAACAAGTTTAGCATGACTTACCCGAGTATTTTTTCGGCCCCAAAATGTAGTGGACTCGTCGGTATTAAATTACACTGAAAATTGTCAACTCATCACTTTATTTTTCTCAAAGCGTTACTAACTATGTACAGCTATAGCCGACGGCGAAACAGAAATATTTGATATAGTCTCATTTCCTACAGAATTCATGTTTATGAATGGATATTTCGTATTCGAGGAATGTCGTAAAAGCTTGAGGTTAGCAAAACGTTATTTTTTGTACTTAATGTTAAAGAGAATTTGCACTTGATATTTCGTAATTTTTGACCAAATATGTTGATTCAGTAAAATAAATGTTATAAATAATTTCTACGAGAAAAAAAAAAATTTTCCCAAAGAGAAGTAAATTTTGTGTGCATAAATTATAACTTCTAAATGATAAAATTATAAGATTTAATAATCTTAAATTCTCCTAAAGTTCTGTGTGGGAATAAGATTCCATAAATCTGAATATATTTCACTTAACTCCGATTTTCAAAAATTATTGACTTAATACTCTACTTCAGAGTATTTTCCTTTATAAAAGTATACTAGAATAAACACAATAAATTCTAAGAAATATAATCAGTTTTAGTGATGTTTTGTTAGGTAGCATACTGTATAAAAATAAGGAAACAAACGTTTATAATGAAATTATGCAATTTTTTTTTTATCTGTAACTAACCTCAAATAAAATAACCATAATGTAAAGCGAACAAGATGGTAGTAGGAGAATAAAACTTCATATGTAAATCAGCATTCATGACATAAAAAACCAGAAAAAAGAAAGTCAAACCAAGAACCAAAGATCTTGTAAAAATGCAAAAATCATGATTTCGCAGATACTTCTATTTTCGCTATTTCAGTTGGCGTAGAAAAAGAAAAAGGAAGAAATAAATTTTGTAAGCAAATCAGCGTTCATGACTTCGAAAATGAGAAAAACAGATAAAAGTGTAGAAATCGTGGATATTTTTCCTTCGCATATTCTTCTTTTTTCAGGATCTCAGTAGCGTAATTTAACTATTTAGCTTTTGATTTGAGTAAAGATGACTTGAAAATGTCACAAAAACGTGATTTACCGGCATCTATGAATTGGTGTGTTATAGGGAGACTTGAATCTGTGGAAACGTAAAGAATAGTAGCAGATGCTGGAGTGTCAAGGAGTGTTTTTTGAGGTGGTGGTATCGATTCCAAGAAACAGGACACGTTAGCTGTCGTCCGACGCAAGGTCGTTCACGTATTACCACAGCAACTGATAATATTATATTCTCTTAACATCTCGTCAAGAAAGAACAGGTATTGCTTCTCAGCAACCAAAATAATTACTTTTGCAACATGACGAAAGGTGCCAATGCAAACAGTCTGAAATAAGTTTGATCAAAGGGATCTCATGTATGCACATAGGTCAATGATATCTGTTCCACTCATCTTAAGACACTGTTGACACAGAAGAAGGTGGAATGCTGAACACCGAGATCAGCTACAACGCGGATGGGGTCCAACGCGGATGTACTAATGCTTCCGATTTATTCCAAAATGTGATACCCAACGTGTTTTGGTTTGGAAGGAATGGAGCTTTCAAAAAAATTCCCCATTTCTTCAGGAAATATTGCATTACAGATGTGGTGATTAGATGGCATGTTTGGAAACTGCATAGGTGGACGTAGGGACTTGCATATTATTTAGAGAAGTAACTTAAGGACACGAAGAAAGGCAGAAGAGATATTGCGAACCCGTGTCGTATTTAACATTAAAACAATTGGTGATTCTTTTTTTAATGGATGGTAATGCCATAAATCATGCAACTCGTCTTGTGAAGAACATGCTTAAGGATGAAGCAATAAGGAGCATGGAGTGGACAGCATGCTCTTTCAATCTAAATACGATTGAGCAATTTTGGGACACACTCCGGTGCTGTATAACACCGAGACTATGATGTAATAAATGCTATATTCTCTTACTAATTTCTAGACTCTCCCGGGTCTAGAAAATTGCACATCTTCAGGAGTGGAATACTATTCCCCAAAATCCTATCGATACGAAATTATACATTACATCCATACGAAATAGTTTTGCAGCAGCCTAAAATGTTCGAAGTTTCCCCATTCCATATTAAACATCTTGCAACATTTCTAAGCAATACTTTTTTTGTCATATATTTCAAGCGAAGTTGTTTCCATGAAGAAAGAATCTGTTTCGGTTATTTCTATAGTTTTAACGAATTAAATCTACCATTTTTTTTCATCTCTTATTATGCATTGCGTTTTCTTACACGTGTACTCTCCTTTTTATGACTTTGCATAGCTGCCCGTCATAGATTTCTCAACTTCTTTGCATAATCCTCTAACGATTTTCCGCAGTGCATATAAAATATTAATGTTGGAAATATCATATACTCTGAATAACCCAAGTAATTTTTTTGTATAAATTAAATGTGTAATTTTATCATTATAACTACAATTAACATAATTTTAATTTCTCTTAAGAACTTAATTTAAGATGTTGTTAAAAGTCGTTAAATAAATTTTAACCAGGGCAAGATATTGTACTAAACAAGACATTTTAAATGAGCCTTAATTGTTGAGAGAAAAAATGTTTAAGGAATCGGGAAGGGGAATCATTCAACAAATAGTTTTTCACTGTAATTAAAATTTCTGATACTCGAGAATGAGTATGAGCATAACACACCACACACACACACACATATATATATATATTATTCTCTTATATTATATCTAAAACATACCATTCTTGGGAAATACAACAAAAGGATTAATAAAAAATTGAAAACAACACGATAAAGAATTAATGCTGTAAAAATTAATATTTCATTTCCTTGATAAGAAAAGATGACCAGGAAATAAATAATGTTAGCCCGATATTTTAAGTAAATAAATTTTTATTCAAAAACAGGTTAAAATATAAAAATAAAGAAAGTAGGAGTCATCGTTTTTATTTCTTATTATAATTGATTGTTGCTCCAGAAAATAGTGTTAGTTACATTTTTAATTTCACTACACACACACAAATATATATATATATATATATATGTAGAATCCTAACTAAAGAAAGATGGTGGGGGTGAAATTGGGACGTATTAAATATGTCTAGGTTTTTTCTGGGTTCAAAAACAAAGAGGATTTTTAGAAGATGACATTTAATTAGACCATATATTATTGTACAGTATTTAAAAATTTAAAACAGAACTATTTCTTATACAAATTAAGGAGCTATCAGATCGCACGTCTTTCTCTGTTGGCCGCTTTCTTATGTCTACCGGTACTTTTGTAAATCCCTTGGAAATAGGTCACAAAGTAGAACTCCAGTTCGTGGTGCCATCTAGTGTTGGAAGACGTCTCAAAATGTAGACATCCTACACACACACACCATATATATATATATATATATAGCCTTCTGACGTGCTTCGTAGTTAATATATATTTAATTTATAATATATAAAAAATAAATGCGATGTCACATAATAATAGATCGGTTTTAAAAAATTATACTTCAGATTAAGAATTAATGTAATTGCAATTTTATTAATTTTTCTTACATTTCCAAAAAGGAATTATTGATTTTTATGTATTAAAGATATGTTTTCAAGTTGGCAAAATGATATTCCGTTGGGAATTTCTGGTTTAAACAATAAAAAGTTGAAACATTTTACCGTCCACCATGAGGCCATCACATAACACTCTCGAAACAAGTCTTTGTATTTAGATTTAAGCTCTCAAGAAAAATTTGAAACAATATATAGATGAATTTCTGTTATCAGTATACTACACGTCTCTCCTCTGGCTACAGTGTCTGACAGCATAACAAGGTTCCTTCCGAAATCCTAATCATATCAGTTGCTCATGCCAACGAATAACTAAAGCATCCCAAAAAATAATAAAGCCTTTAAAGAAAAAATATATTTTTCCAAGTGAAAAATACTTTGATAATCAAAGAGGATAGGTAAAAGTGATCTGAAAATATGTATTAGAATTTTTTTTCAAATAGTAGAAAATCCAAAATATATTAATCATTTTTTTCCTTGCAAAAAGACGGCTCGACACCATCATGGATCCCTTTGTGATATTAACTGTTAATGATTTTGAGTCCGACGCAAAAGGGAACAACTTTAAAACCTCTTCCTTTATATATATATATATATATACTTTTCTAACATCTGTTCTTCTAGCGTCCGTTCCGTTTTACCGATTGAGATGATATTTTGAGGTTTCAAATATAGTTATATGGAGGTATGCGCTCGAAATTCTGTGAATTGTAATACAGTGTTGCTCACGTTTATTGTTATAATAACAGAAACTCGAAATTTTCGAATGGCAACTCCTACTTTTCCCTGTCTCAAAATGTCTAGCGTATGCGTAAAATAGCGTTAGAAAGAAATTTATATTCTTCAAAATGGACGTGTTATGTACATACAAAAAACAGTTCTTCGGGGCGAAAGGAGGAATACTGTATAAGAAAGAGAGAAGACACCAATCACTGATGACAACACAAATCGGACAAAAGGATACTTTTGATTTAAATCAAACATTTCCACACGATTGCCATCACATGGAATTATGTTTTGCGTTTGAGAGAAGGTAGAGAATAATGCTGAACGCAACATAGTATGAGGGATATTTGCAAAATCTCTCACTTTATAGAATCTTTGAAATCAGACAAAGTTTGTGGATTTCACATATAAAGTCTGGATTTGACATATCCTCAAAACCAGAAAGCCATAGGAGTCAGATTGTGGAGGCCCCAGAAATGAAAAGGAATGAGATAATGGGATCAACAAAATGATGTTCTAGGACCCTGCGAACAGACTTCACTGTATGAGGATGTACAATATTTTGCATCCAAACGATGTCATTTAGTGCATTTCGATGAATCAATTCTGGTTTCACATAATTTTGCAACATGTCTTTGTGGCGAGAGGCTGTTACAGAGCATGTTACAAAGCCCGAGGGTGTCGTTTCCTCAAAGAAGTACAGGTCGAGAGCGACTGTGTCTGTAATGCTGTACCACACAGAAACTTTAGCGTCAAATAAAGGTATTGGTACCACAGCGTGAGTATTCGTGTTTTCCCAGTGCACCTAATTTGTAGTGTTCATGATGCCATTTAAGTTAAAATGCGCCTTAAAAAAATGAAGTGGGCAATCGTTATCAACATCTATCATATTAGAAAATCACTTGCAAATCGATACGTAGTTGTTGGTCATCCGGCTGCAACATCTGGACACGCTGGTATTGGTATGGAAACATGCAAAGTATCGAAGGCAGTAGCTTTATGATTGTTGTTTCCGGTATATCCAACACACGAGCTAAATCTCTTGAGGTTTACATGTGTCGTAAAGCCACTGTGTGATGCACCTCTGTAACAGCATTCTCAGAAACAGTTGGCCATCCGGATCGCAGTTTATCACAGGTGCAGACCGTATCTTCAAATTTATTTTTTGTATGTGTACAACACTTCTGTTTTGGGGGATGTAAATTTCGTTCCAATGCTATTTATGGTTTTCGCATGCACTGAAAATTTTGCAAAGGGAAAAAGTAGGCGTTTCCATTGGAAA
>BMAW01021516.1:118199-136359 GCA_019974015.1 Nephila pilipes | reverse complement strand
GGGCTTCAATTTAAATAAAATGTATATTTGAAAGTGTCTACTATTCTTTTGTGTGCAACTTAAATTTAATTGCAAAATAGTGTGTTTTATATATGCTTTATATTGTTATAATTTTTTAAAACACTTTTGTAGATTTGTGATGTTCATATGAATAATGATAAAACATGGAAAGCCCATGTCATTGGCAAGAAACATCTGAAGGTATGGTGTGTTTTAAGTTAAGTATTTTTTCATTAATATTATATTCTCGTTAGCTTGTTATTTTTTGACATTGGTTTTTTTGTTTAAAAAAATGCATCTGAGGGATTATAAAACCATTGATTTAATCAGAATATAAATGTTACGATAAAATTGTTTTAATATGTATTATGTAATTTAAATGCACATAAACAAATCAATATTGTTACTTTCCAAGATGATTTTTTTTCCCCTACAATGTTTCTCTAATAATGGAAAAGAGACATTTCATCAGTGAACCAAGAAAAGTGTTTAAGCAATGATCCTTTACTCTTGGCAATCAAAAGAGGATTCTAGAAGATGCTGGAATTTTAACGATATCTTGACTGGGAGGAAAGTTACAGAATTTTCCTTGGGATATCATGTCTGGCCAAAGTGGCTATAAATAGAAGAGATGCATTGGCATAGGGAATCGGTTGACAAATGGGTACTCTAATCTACCAAATAACAGCCTAAATTTTCCTCTGTCTTGGAAGTACAGGGTATTACAGCAAGATACACACACAATCGTGATTGTCGTCACAAGTGCCGTTTTTGTTGCTGAATCTGTGTCGCTAATTTACTAGTGCTGTGTTTCTTATTCATACTGTTATTCTGCCTAAATTTTGATCCCACTTGTCGTCTTGTCCTGAATATTTGAATACACTGTTGTTAATCATCATCTTCGGTCTTGGATTGGATTTCACTCGCATGCACTCACACGATGGAATTTTTGTAATTATAAGTAGCCTATTATATCTAAGATCCATAAGGCAAGTATCTAACATTAGACCAGTCTAGAATAAATGATAGTTATAATTTGATCTTTTGTAGCCATAAATTACTACAATGGAAGATAAAATGTTCTTACCTATAATTACTTTCTTCCATTTTGATGATGTATATAAGTGATTGATTATAAATTTAATATTCTTTAAGTATCTGTGAGTGCTTTTTGTTATTCACCTAACCTTTAATAAAGTTCCCAGCATTTTCCTTCTATTTTATAAGAAGTGAAGCAATGAATTTTCTTGTGTAGGTATATATTTTGCTTTTTGGTACCTTTGAATTTTAAAAGTAACTTTTTAATTTTGCAATGTTAGTCCTTTTTTTGTGTTACTAATTTGATTTTCTTTTTCCCAGAATATAAAGAAGGGTCCTCAAGGTTAGTCCAATCCTCTAAATTTTTATCATTTACTCAGATTTTGTTATTTAGAGTTTTAAAGAGTTGTCATTAAAATTGTATTATTAAAATATTTACTTATTTTTAGGCTCAGTTAATAGTAAATTTGTTAAGGCACCTCCTGATACGATTTCTAACTTAGAAAAAATGTTGGAAGAAGAATATGATCCTGATTTTATCTTTGGTACAATACTTTTATAATATTTTAATTAGTTTTATTTAGAAAGCTATTTTTAAAACAAATATTGCATTTAAAATTTTAGATATTTTACCTTTTTGTGCTGTTTTTAGCATTTCAGTCCTGATTAAAATTCTCTTAAAATTGTAAATTTTATTTGATTTATATATATACATATTAAATTTATTTTATATATACACTCTATAACAACAAAGAATTAATGACGCACCAAGAAGAAATTGCCTAATTGTAATGAAATTTCATATGCAAAGACATTTGGACCAAACATGCAAATGATTAAAATTTGGTGTCTAATGAATGAATAGTGGGAGCTACAATGCATCGGAACTGCGCATTCAGCAGGTGTATATAAGGAAGCGATTCTCAATCTGATGATCAAATTTTCTGTTGCATTATGATTTAGGATACCTTTCAACGAATGAAAAAATACCTCGCTGCAGGATTCAAGCTCATTACGAGCAACTGTCAGAGTTTGAAAGAGGTCATATCATTGGATTAAAAGAGGCAAGTTGGGCAAATCGGAGATTCACTCGTCGTATGGGTCGAAGCGATGTGGCAATTAGAAGATGCTGGCAAGAATGGGTGGACAATGGCAGATTTCAGTGACATGAGGGCAACGGTCGACCTAGGGCCATAGCAGATCGGGAGGACAGAGTGATTGTCGCAGCAATTGATTCCTCGTTAATAAACATCAGACAGGCGACCTGTACACAAGTGTCCACCATGACCATTCACAGACGACTGATAGAGCGAAATCTACTCTCGTACCGATGGCTATGCCACCTGCCATTCACGCCTGTGCATTGTCGAGCCATATTACAGTAATGTTTGGCTTGATTAGGTTGGAATGATGCTGACTGGGGATATATAGTGTTTCGTGACGAATCCCGCTTCAAACTGTGCCCTGACGATCATCGGTGACATGTCTGGAGATGCCCAAGGTAGTGTGCCGATCCTGCTTTCACTATTGCTTGCCACACAGGCCCTCAACCAGGAGTTATGGTCTGGGGTGCCATTTCCCTTGATAGCTGGACCCCTTTGGTCTTCATTAGAGGCACACTTACAGCATAGCTGTACATCAATGACATTCTGAGACCTGTTTTGCATGGAACACATGCACATGTATTGCTATGAACTGTCTTGCAGCTTGTAAAACACTTCTTCGGCCAGCCAGATCTCTCTCCAGTCGAGCATGTCTGGGATAGGAGGGGAAGACAACTGCATCTACCAGGGAATGTTGATGACCCAGCCCGACAATTGAAACAAATTTGGCAAGAAATACTGCAGGAAACCATCAGGGAGCTTTATCACTATGCCATGTTGTGTGGCAGCTTGCATCCAGGCTAGAGGTGGCTTAACACCTTATTGAGCCTGTTACTTTGTAGCTCTGAAATAAATCATTCAATTTTTCTGAAATTTTAATAATTTTCTATTCTGTACATAATTTTCCTATCCGCCAATTTTTGTCTCCATTGGACAACTTCCTCTTGGTGCATGTTTTTTTATACATATATATATAGAGAGAGAGTGTGTGTGTATATATTTGATTTATATATATATATTGACCAGTGTCAGTAACAAAATTTCAAAAGAGCTGTGAATAAATGTAATACTTTAAGCAATGTCAGAATTCAGTTTGAAAATAAATTAGGCTAGAAAACATGCTAAGTGATCTTAACTTTTTTAATCAATTTCCATCTTGAATTTATTATTTTGCTTAATGAGTATGTGTTAATGGTGACTCTTTATGCACTAAATGTTTCTTCATTATTACCCTATCAAATTTGTTTCATCGGCTGTTTTTCTTTGACTGCAATATTTTATAAATCTACAAATGTTATTCTGTGTTATCTAATCACTGTATAGCAAATTACTCATCAGTCAGTTTTTCTATAAAAGAGAGGAAACTTAATTAGTAAAAACGTAAATTCGTCTTTCTCTATCAGAATACAATGTAAGATAAGTCATGAATAATTATGCTGGTTTACCCACTAAAATTTGGGAAAATGTTTAAAAATTGACCTTTAATGAATAAAACAACTTACTCTATATCACAGTGACAGCATATGTTGGAGTATCTTCGGACAGTTTGTAATTTTTCCATCTCTAAGTGAATTGTCTCTTATTTTTGAGACTTTGCTTTTAAATGTTGTGTTCCAATTGAGCTATCATAAATCTGCAGTACTTCCCTAAATTTTATTGTTTATTCATTTGTATTAAATGATAAAATTTGGAGAAATACTGCAAATTCTTAGAATCTCCATTGGGACTAAAAATTTAAAAGCAAAGTCTAAGGTTTTTGTTAAATGAAAGTTTTATTTATTTATTTATTTTTTTAAGAAAAGATTAATGTAGATTTAAATCAGTTGCATAAATGTTTAAATTTTCAAATCATCTAACAGACTGTGAATTTAAAATGCACATACACAACACTCGCACCTTTTCAATTTTCATTTCTTGAAGTAAAATATTTTTAAGTGATTTAAGTAAAAACAGAAATCATGAAAATAGGAATAAATATTGTTTAGAGGTATATTTCCTGGACCATTCTATAGGGTTATTCAAAATGAATTGTCTGATTTCAAAATGCTATAAGGAAATGACACACTAAGCAACACATAGTAGATATGGCATTTATAAGTAAACGACACAGAATAATAATTAATACATGAATTCGAAGGGAAAATATGAAGTTGTTTTTTTTTTCCCAAGTGTTTGATATAACTACATTTGAGTTCATATATAGTGTCAATTTTATGAGTAAATTCCCGCCAAACATGTTGTAAAGTGTCACTGGTGATAGTACAGCAGCAGAAATCCATTGTTTAAGTTCACGTAATTTTGTAGGTAATTATGGAGCGTACACCTTCATCTTTTACATGCATCCAAAGGAAGAAATCGCTTGGGGCAGTATTCGGCTGACTTTGAAGGTCAGCTGTATAGCATCTAGTCATCTGGTGCGTTGTGAACGATCCAACTGCAAGGTAGCTCCGTGAAAGCTTTTTGAAAGAACTTTCATATAATAGCTTCATGAAAAACATATGAGGGCCTTCTATTTTTCACAATATAAAAACCTCCATATTTTTCCTTTGCATTCTTATATTACTTATCATTCTGTGTTATGGAACTTTGAGATCTGATTATTCATTTTGAATGACTCTGTATTTTGGGACCCTTATGCCTTCTATCACTTTTTAAATATTTATTATTACTTTATTTTATTTATTTTGCACTGTGTAATCAAATTATATGAGAAGTGCCTGAAGATATGGTGAGGATTTTGTCTTTCAAAGTTATTTATATGATAATAAGTTATAATGTAGTTAGTTTTATGAAAAATAAGGCTTTGTATAAGTTATAGTAATAAACCCAATTGACATTTTACATCTATGCTTAAATTTTTTTTATATCTCCTGTTTTAATTTTAAATTCGTAGGGTTTTGAGAATCAATAATAATTTGGGGGAAAAAATTTAATATGCCATTTTTCTAATTATACTAATGGTATGAGGAATCTTTCTTTTCAAAGATTATTTCCATTAAAAGTGTGTTAAAGGGGAAAAAGTGTTTTCTGTTGAATAAAAAACCTTTTAACTATAAATTGAGTTAAGAATTCTTTACAGTAATAACCAAATAAATTGTTTTTATAGGCTTACAGTACATTCGGGAAAGTCAAGGGGAAGGGGGAGATCAATATAATTGCTTCCCTTGTGGCAGTTGCTGTACATCTATGGATATAATTTCTCATCTTCAGTCTATAAGACATAAAATGACGTGTCTAGTAAGTATATCTGTATTATTTTATGATTCTTATAACTGTTTGAATGTTAATCCTTGTTACAGATGTACAATATGAATTTAATTAAAAATCCTAAGAAATAATGGTAATTATTTTTTCATGAAATTGTTGGTTAAAAATTCTAAAAAATGATAAAAAAACTGATAAAAATTGTAATATCTTTGCAAATTTCACCATTCATATTACCTTATACAAAACAAGTTCTGTTAATATGCATACTTGTCAAAATATTTTCTTTTTAAAAATTATCCTTTAAAGTCTTCTAATTTTTAATTTAAATATATAAATGAATCATACATAATATTCGGATAATGTAGTTTTTATATAAGTCTTAATGTACCAGTATTTTAAAACTAGAGAAAAGGGAAATGCGATTGTTTAATGTTAGTTATAACATTTAAAAATGATATTAGTAACTGTTGTGTAATTCTGAATTGTGGGTTGGAAAGAAATCAAATCATTTATTTTATTTGCAGTAATTATGTTTCAATTATATAGGAAAAAATGAATTCTGATGGAAAGGAGAATGATATCATTGCAATAAAAGCTCTTCAAGTTGCTGAATACTACAAAGAAGGAATAATTGATCAAGAATGTCGCAGAGTATTAACAGAATTTGGATCAGGAAAACCAGAAGTCTATATTGCAAAAGGTAAATATTTTTCTTAAGGTTTTTAAAATTTATTGGTAATGTATATATTAAATATCTTTTATTGATTTGACTGATTAATTTTTAAGATATATTCTTGTGAAATTCACTTGACAAAATAAGTGCTATTAAATTTCATATTGCAAGCTAAACTATTTGATACGAAAGATTGATTCACTAAAAATGTAAATCGTGTTTTGTGAATCAAATCGCATGTTATTAAAACAGATATTTGTTAATGTATGACTTTCTCTCTCTCTCTCTCTCTCTCTTTTTTTTTTTTTTTTTTTTTTTTTTGAAATCATCAAAGGAATAAATATAGATATAATTAAAGTTGCTAAAGATTCTTCTGCAACCTTTGTAATATATTTACTCTATTTTTTATAAATAAGATGAATATCAATTGCCTGGTTTCTTTTTTTATATAGCCGTATTTTCATCAAATACTATAGCTTGTATGAATAACAATAAAATTCATTGAATGTCAATTCTTGTTTTTTAAACAGAAGAAAAAAATGAGAAGAATGACATTTCTTATCAGTTCAACATTTGTATTTTAGTTCGTTACATTTATAATGTTTTGAATCACTATTACCAAGCATGTAAGTGGTAAAAAAGAAAATTTTCATTAAAATAAAAATTTATCTTATTTACCAACCATTTTGAATTTAATAAACACATGTTAATCCTATGGAATTTTACCTTTCATGTCTTGATTATGTTTATTAAATGAAATGAAGTGCATCTGAATGAACAAAAAATATTGAAAAATTTTGTTGGTTATATTTTTCCTCTAATGTGTGAAAATATTTTTAAAATGTCTAAAAATTAATTATTAAAATTGGCTAATAGGGACAATTAAGTATTTTCATTTTCCTTAATACCGCACACTTATTTTGTACATTCTGAAAACATGACTGCTTAACAAATATAATTAGTCTGCTGATGAAAGATGACATCTACTGGACAAGCATAGTAGGTGTTATTTAAATTTTGTATAATGTGTCACATCTTAGAATTCACTGGAGCTTCTTAACAAATCTGATAGCTAAAGTTGTTGAGGTTTTGAATCAGGATTCCAGTAGAAGTCCATCATGTAGCAAGTCTAATTTATGTTAAATCTATCAAGACTTGAAAGTCACCATGTTGTCCTGGTGTGTCAGTTAGAAGAGAGGCTCTTAATTGACTTAAATTAATTAAACATAATGTATTGAAATGTATAGTAGTAAGTATTGTGGTTTTTTTTTTCTCCCTCTTCCATAACATTATTCTAAGATTGAAAATTAAATTTTTCAGATCCAATCACTGGAAAGGCAGTTAAAAGATTGTGAATTGAATCAATGTTGAATGGAATTTTGCGTATCTTCAGAAGACTTTCAAAATATTAGAACCATTTATTTCATTAGTTATAAATAATTATGTTTATAATTAGTCATATATATATATGATTTTTACATTGTATGTATAGCTATGCAGCCTTATTACATTTTAAAATTGAAACTTATATTATGTATAAAATTAATGCACATGTAACTTAAACTTGTACATGTGTGTGCACCAGATATTTTTATCAAAATTCACCTTTTGAAAAAAAATAAATTCATGAAAGTAATGACTAAAGTTAGTTTTGTAGTTTGGAGTTGAAGTTATTTTTTATTTAATAATTTGATAAGTAATGCACATTTCATTCTGTTATCACATTTTGAAAAGTTAAGAAAGTTTTTTTATTATAGATGCAATACTTGTTACATTAATTTTGCAATTTAAATAGCATTTCTCATTCTCATCATAGATCAAATTATATATGAGGGTATTTTGTTTTCCAATTATTTTCTTAGCATTTTATGTTATATTGCTCTTATAATTTCTTTTGAAAAATATATTTTTTCTTTTAAAAATTAATTTAACATTGAAACTTTCATGTGTAATATTGTAAATCATTTCCTAGAGAGTTGTTTTTTCTTGTTGTTAACTGTTGAATGATCAAAATATTTTGATTGTTTCAGAACTACAAATATTACATTGCAATCAATTGTATTGTGCATGTTCTCAATTTATGATGACATTTCTTTTAAGGAAGAAAATAAAAAGAATTTATTGAACTGTTTCATATTATTTATTTCTTTATCTGTATTTCAGCTATTCAGTGGGAAACTACATGTGAACAAATATTCGGACACATTTCAGTTCAGTGGTGGCTATTCAGAATTAGGAGTGAGAAGAGGGACGAAAAGTTAGATTACAAAAAAAAATGGGGACTTAAGGAGAATGAGGGGGCAGACACGTGTACACAAAATTTAAAAATATAACTACATAATGGTATGTTTTTTGGGTGACTTAGGCCAGAGAAGTAAAAGTTGATAGTTTGTATCAATTTTACTGTAGTTTAGTTTCAATACAAGTGGTTTTTTTTTTTTTTTTATTTAAATAATATAATGCTAAATTCAGGATTTTCATCAAAAGTATAATATTGCATGTGTATTACAATTTAAAAGAAGTACTTCATGAATAATTTATGATAATTTCATACAAAAATAGTATGTCCTGTTTAAAATAAGCACCAAAAAATACATATATTTGCTAAAATCCAGCCAATGAATTTACTCAATGCCTTTTTAATTTTCATTATTAATTGAAATACAAAAAAAAAAAATACTCTTTCACTTTGCCTGTGCTACATAATATTTAATTAGGTGTTCAGAATAATACAATTATTGTTTTAGAAATTAAGGTATAAAATGTAAAATAAATTTCTCATAGAGGGTGTGGCAGAAATAACTTCCTAATTTCCCACTACCACCATTCCAGCACTAGTTGTCTGCTATGAATTAGGAACTGGCTTTGAGTGGCAGATGTTTTACCATTTCAGTAGCCATCGTGGTATGAAAGTGTTGAGCATCGTGCTTTCGTGATCGAGATATATTTCAAAAATGATGACTCTGTCCAATGAAGCTCACTTTCGTTTGTTTGGGTGCGTGAGCAAACGTAACTTTCACTACTGGGCACTGAACAATCTAAGACAAATCCATGAATAACCTCTCCATAATGATCTATATACTGTTAGCTGTGCTGTTCCAAATTTTGAGGTTATAGCCTCATAATTGGTTGAAGAGAATGGCAAAGCAATTACAATAACTTCTTTTGTGCATTATGTGGTTATATTGCATAATTTCCTGCAACCAAAACTGTATGAGCATGGGAATTTGGCTTTGTGGTTCCAACAAGATGGTGCCCTGGTCCTCATAGCCAGAATATCGATGGACTTGCTGAAAGTATTTATTTCTGGAGTGCCTGTGATCTCACTATGAGGTGACAGTTCATTGCCAACACGTTCACCAGATATATTGCTTTGTGACTACTTTCTCTGGGAACGCAAGCGTATAAGTATAGGCCTTGAACAACTGTCAAACTAAAAGCTACTATCCACCAAGAAATTGCAACAGTACCACAAGAAATGACTAGGGAGGGTAATGAACTTCTGGATGAGACTTCAGAAATACATAAATAGTGAAGGTCACTATTTGGACAATATCAGTTTCAAAAAGAAGTGAAGCTGAATGTAAAAAACAAATTGGTGAATTTTCTTCTTCCAAATTGTGAAATAAAATTTTTAATAATGCATATCATTTGCTTTATTATTTATGTTTGACATCGAAGAATTATTTCTGCCGCACCCTGTATGTTTAGTCTCTGTTTTAAAGCAATATTAAGTGTCTTTGTTTTCATCTGGCATATAAACTTCCACACATTTTATCCACTTTTCTACATCTGCTTTATTATTGCTTTACTAGACACATGAATATAACAACTACATGGCATTGCAATTTGTGCATGTTTCTGCTAAGTATACATTTTCTAATAATTAAAGGAAAGATTATTAGGTAATAACACAACAGGGGTTTCACAAATAATTCGTTTATAGTGTCTAGTTTTAGGTATCTAAAATGGAATGAAATTTTTTTTCCCTAAAAAAGGTGGGTGTTTCAACCCTATGCACACACTGGCGAATTGAATATAGATTATGAATAATGAGATATATTTTAGATGAAAGAATGATAATATAGATGAAAAAATCTTTTGAGTATAGATTATTGAAGACACAAGTAAATTAAAAAGCTCTTAACCAATCAAAAGTTGAGATCCTTGAGTGAATTCTTTAATTGGAATAAAATAACACTAGATCATTTAGGAGCTCAAAACTTATGGCAGTTAATACAGCTGTTAACCTTTTTTTTTATTATTATTTTCATTGGAAAATTTTAAATGTTTGATAATACAAAAATATCTGAAATACTTACCAGTAACATATGACTACATATATTGTTTTAAGTTATTTTACTAAACGTCTTTATTAATAATCCTTGATGTTATCCATTGCAAATGCTGATGACTTGAGTTACAGTAAGTTCTTTCTTTCGAATAATGAAGCTAAAATTATTTGAGTTACTGCTGCATGAAATGTGGATTCAGTTAAACTTAAGTGGAGTTATTTTAAAAGAAAATATTTTGAAGTGAAATAATTTATTCTGTTTCAAAATCATGGTGAAAAGTATATTGTTTAATTAATATACAAGGTGTGACTATTAAATTATGAGACTGACGATGTAAAACATTTTATTTTGATCACATATATATTTGTTTATCACCTCTTCTATCCCTACAACGCTCCATCCGAGTCTTTCATTGTTCGAAACAGTGCTGGTAGTCTGTCAGAAGATCCTTCAGCACGCTTTTTCTTTCACAGCTTCTACGGATTCCAACCTTTTTCCATTTAATACAGATTTCACCTTGGGAAACAGATGAAGTCGTATGTTGCAAAATCCGGGGAATAATGCGGATGGTCTAATACTGGGATGCTGTACTTGGTTAGAAACTTCTTGACAGTCGATATGGACTGACCCGGCGCATTTTCTTGGTGGAAAAATTTGCCGTGCGGATTCTTTGCCAATTCCTGCAGTCTCAGCAATCACCCGAATACTTAACCGATGGTCAGATTACCGATTTTTTTTCTGATGTTGTCATCCGTTTTTGTCGTGCTAGGGCACCCCGAGTGTAAATAATCTTCAACGTCCTCTCGGCCGTCTTGAAAACGCTTAAACCACTCAAAAACACGTCCACGCGACACACATTCATTGCCCTACACTTTTTTAATAAATTATAAATTTCAGTAGTTTAATCCGATTTTCATGTAAAATTTCACAACAATTCGTTGCTCAATTGTTACACTTATAATTTTTCTGACGAAACAAAAAAAATGCGTGCAAAGGCTACTTATTTGTTTACAGAAGCAGGAGGCACTGCATTTTCGAAAGAGAATACTTCTGTAGCAGCATCAGTCTCGTTATTTAATATCAATACCCCGTACAAGCAACCGAGAGTGATTATTTTATATCTGTGTCGTTTTTTAAATTTATTTGAGGCTAAAAACTGACGAATGTATATTTTTTAATAATTTGTAAATTTTTTATTTATATTGTAAACAACCCTAAGTCCTGAGTGTCCTTCAGAATCTTAAGTCTCTGTGGAAGAAAGACGCACTTCTGATTTTACATTTGAAAAGAATTCCGAGATCTTCCTGGTGCAATGGAATGACAATATTATTGTCACTGATGCTGCAAATTTCAGCATTTTAGAATCATTCATTGATGTGAAGAGGCAAGTAAAATGACACAAAGGTAGTTGAGGACGTCGTAATTTCATAAATTCTTAAGCAAACGTATGGGCGGGGTGGATCACCATGACTGATTGACTAGACTATAACACATCAATCAATAACTCCCGAGACTAACCCAGAGATGGCGCTCGTAGTAAATTAGTAACCAGGTCTTTCTAGAGTACTAACCTTTGCTTGAAACGTGTCAAAATTTTAAGTAGATCGGACCAGAAACAGCTGAGTTATCGAGGTTGGAGTAAAGTCGTTTTGTAGTTTGTTTAAAAAATGGAAAAAACCGAGTTTCGTGTTCTGATAAAACATTGTTTTTTAATGGGTAAAAACACCGTGCAAGCGAAACAATGGATTGAAAAATGTTACCCGGACTCTTGTCCATCAAAAGCAACGATTTGTCGGTGGTTTGCCGAGTTTAAACGTGGTCGTACCGACACAAATGACGCGGAACGCTCGGGTAGACCTGTGGAAGCCGTTACACCGGAAAATGTGAGTGAAGTGACAAAAATTATAATGAAAGATCGTAAAGTGAAGCTCCGTGAGATTGCTGAGATGACACAGATATCATATGGAAGTGTATTTACTGAAAAAGGTTTTTTGAAGTGAAGTGAAAAAGGTTTTTTCCAAGTGGGTGCCGCGATTGCTTTCGATGAAACAAAAACAGCAACGAGTCGATGATTCAGAAAGCTGTTTATCGCTATTTACCCGCAACAAAAAAGATTTCTTGCGAGGAAAAAAAAAATTTGGAAAAGCGTTGGAACGATTGTATCACCCTAAAAGGTGTTATGTTGATGAATAAAAAAAAATTTTGCAAAAAAAATGTTGTTTCAATGTTAGACTCGGGAGTTATTGATCGATGTGTTATTATATTACGATTTCAGGGGGAAAGCGGTACTAGCCTATTTTCGTTCTTAGCCTGGATATGGTAGTTGTAAATGAATGACAAGGCATTAAAACTTGAATATTTGATAATAGAAAATATACTAGTCAAATAATTAACCATAACGCGTTATCCACATTTATTCTTTTGTGCTATACAAGTGTTTTACTAAACGTCTTTGTTGTTAATAATTCTTGACGCTATCTTCTGAAGATGCGAATGGTGACTTAAAATAAACTTTGGAAGTAATGAAACTAAAATTATATTAGTTCTCGCTGCATGAAATGTGGTTCAGTTTAAACATAAACGGATTTTTTTTATATGAAAATACACCTTTGAAATTGCAACACTAAGAAGGAATGGTCTGACGAACATCAAATCACATGAAAGGAAGGAGAGGTTGGGATATGATTAGTATTTCAACGCATTTAGAGGACGATGAAGGGAGGAACGACAGCTGATGCACTGCATAAAAGAAAAGTTGTGTAGTGGATTTCTTATTCGGAATTCCCTTGGAGTTTACTGTCTTTGGTAAACACGGATGACGCACTCTCGGGATACCCTAGCGATCCTTCTCTATTTTCGACCCTCCTTCTTGTCAACCACTTTTTATCTTTTTTTCAACTTCACGTCTGGACCACAGTTTAATCTTGTTTGGCGCAGCATAGCCATATCTGGCTCTTGCGCCAATAAACTCTATATTCACTCACTCATTCTTATTCGGAAGTGGCCGCTGTAGCCTAGTGGTCATGGCTTCGGATTCGTGGCTGGCGATTTTCCTTCAGTCCCGGATTCCATCCTTGGCCGCTAAAGACCCGCCGGGGCCCAAGTCCTTCCGTTGGAGTGGTGTGGAAGTTAGGAGAGGGGGGGCAGCTCAGCTGTCGTCCTCGTCACTTGACCGAGGCTCAAAATTACGAGGTCCGTCGCCAATAGCCCTCGTGTTGCATCTAGTGCGACGTTAATAAAAACTAAAACTCTCATTCGGAAAGTGCTTCGTAAGGTCGGAATTTGCTCAGAATATCGTGTTATGCTTCGAATAAGAAGAAATACTTACCAGCAAGTGTTGGAACTTGATAGAGGCATGTTGTGGATTACCGTTCCATGATGTCGCACTGCTCAAAATCCAACCACTGTCATGCCGAATATGGAATCAATGGGTTGCTGAGGGTCATACTGAACGGCATGCAGAATCTCCATGACTAACGCCTCAGAGGACAGACATACTGTCAGCTCAGCCCTGCAAAACCACATCACGGACCATTAGTAAGGAAATGGGCATGTTTGCAGCACACCAAATACCCCCTCGTACGGTGCGACGATGTTTGCAACAGCGTGGACTGCCAGCCCGGTGACCATTACTTCGCCATCCCTTGACAATGCAGCACAGAGAAAGGCGGTGAATCTTATGCGCCGAACGACAAAGAAGAACAATATCGTCTTTTCAGACGAGTCCTGGTTTTGCGTGCAGTATTAAGATGGCCGTATACCTGTCTGGAGGCTCCGAGGGGACAGCTCGTCGCCTGCTTGCATTCGACATATCGGCATAGGGGCCTTGTACTTGGTGAGAGGGTTTGGGAAGCCATTGGGTATACAATACATACACACTTCTAGTTCAAATCAATAGTAATTTGAACGCAGATCGGTATATTTCTGACATTGTATGTCTAGTGATTGTGTCCTATCTTCGAGGCCTTCCAAACGCCATCTTCCTGCAAGATAATGCAAGACCATATGTTGCACACCGTCTTCTGGCCTTCCTCGATGCCCAGGGAATTCGATTGTTGCCCTGGCCTGTATGGTCTCCAGATCTGACACCCATTGAAAAAATCTAGTCATAGCTGTTGAGAAACTGGCTCGCTATCCCTTTCTAGCTAATATGTTTGATGAAGTGTGGCACAGACTTGAAGCAGCGTGAAATAAGTTGCCCGTTTCTCTCATCTAAGCCCAATTCGACTCCATGTCTAACCGGATAAATGCCGTTTACGAAATTAGTAGCTGTTTCTACTGATTTTGCACCTTTGTGAACCCCCAATCTTGCTTGCAAGTTTAATCATTTTGTCACAATGCCATACTGTTTATGTGCAATAAATATCTTTTTTGTATTTGCTTTCCGTCATGGTGTTGCTATTTAGTGCCAGCAGTGTATTTTAACATGATTTTTTTTTATAGTCAATTGATTCCGTTTTAAAATCACATTGTGTGTATTATGTTAATATATAAGCAAACGAGACAGAGATTATTTACTATTTTTTTCTGATGTCGTCGTCGATGTCGCTTGACCGGAGTTCAAAATTGCGAGTTCCGTCGCCAATAGCCGTCGAGTTGCTTCTCAGTGTAACATTAATAAACAATCGCATCAAAGAGTATTTCTTCGGATATTAACGAATAATACACTCATCGCATATTTACCACGTTTCGGCTGTATGACTTTTTCACTAAACATACCAATACTTAATACACGCCAATTTCTACTATAGCCGGTCAGATGACCGGACTTTGTGTTTCCTGATTGAATGTATAAAATATGGATGTTAGGAATGAAATAAACAAATTAACTTTATTATAATTAAACAAAATTCTATATTGTCACTTTCTATTACAAACACAAAGAATAAGAATTTTAAATTCATTGTTCCTCGTATTTCTTACATATACATGGTGTCTCCATCGTACATTTTCCGCAAACACATTTAGAACAAATTTTGATGGTTTTATTTTCGTTACAATATCGTATTTGACACGTCTTACGTTGATAAGAATCTGTAGTAGATTTAGGCAACGATCGTTTTGTATTTGTTCTTTCTTTTGGTTGTTCACAGGCTTCTCAAAAATCGGCTGTAAGTTCTACTGCTGACTGGAGTAAAAAATCTTGTCTCGAGATACTTTTTCCTGTTATTTGCTTGTACAAAATCCAGGTATTTATGCCAGCTAAATCAAGGATATTGAAAAGTACTTGGAGTGGACATCTGCAAGACTTAGATTTTGAGGTATATTTCCTCGCCATTTGATCGGTCATGTCTACACCAAATTTAATTTTATTGTAATGATCTGTATACAAAACGTTGAATACGCACGTACATCATAATTTCTGATCCAATAACCTTATAAAGCAATAAATTGTTCTCCCGCTCAAATAACCGATTGTGGTAGATAACGGTATACACTACACAAGTATTATTCAAAATACATAAATAATAATAATACAATATTAAAACTGTATATAATTCATAGAAAAAGTCATGAAGTCAGATGAGCATAAGCGATAAGATAATATGCGCATTTTCAATGCAAAAGCTCATAACCGGTCGAAAGACCGGTTATGGTATGTTTAGTAATAAGCTAAACACCCTTTTTTTTTCCCCGTAATTTAGGCTTTTGAGTAAAATGGTTGAAAAATGTGCGTTAATTACTATGCTTGGCGTGATTGCGGCTGCTTGAGCCAATTGATCATGATCGTGAGCATATGGACAAATTGTATCTTAGTGGTCGTGGTCTCGAACTCGAGGCCGGCGTTGTTACCGTCGAGTCCTGATGGTGCTAAAGACCTATTGGGTAGCGGGGCTGATACGCGTCAAATTTGACGAAGTTCCAAGTCCTCCGGTAGGTGTGGTGCTTAAATTTGGACGTTAAGTTTATCACTGCTCCAAGCCCTTACATTGGTTTGATGTAGAAGTCGGGAGGCTTAGGTGCAAGCTCAGGTGTCGTCCTCATCACTTGATCGTGGTACAAAATTACGAGGTGTAATGCTAATAATCCATGTGCTGCTTTTAAGTGCGTCGTTAATAAAACAATAAATCAAATGGGTATGGTTTGAAAATCACTGAATTTGGTGCATTTTCTGTTTTATACCCACGCAACAGGAATTCAACCGGACGTATTTTGGTAATTGTAACGAGCTGTTACAATTACCAACAAAAGCTATAGTAAATTCAAGAAACACAGGAAATGCAAAATACTTTAAAACATAGATAAGTGAAAAAGAGATTATACTACGAACAGGTCAAAAGAATATAATGGAGATATACTTTTGGAATATAATCAAAAGCATTCCCATATTCTAAATTCTAATTTATAATTATTACACTCTGAACTTACAAGTTACATTCGAAGATATGAAACTATCCTAAATATGTTCTTCATCAGAAAAAAAAAATGTGATTATCCACCTCACAAGTGTCTGCAGCCTAGATCTTTTTATTAGAATACTTATTAAACGTTCTAGTCAATGCTAATATCGTATGGGAAAGAATCAATTTCTCATTTTCTCCTCTACGAAATTCTTGCTAGTGTGTCTCAGGATGGTTTAAGGCTCCCGTCTAGCCGCCATTTTGATTTCGTCAGTTTAATGTTAATCCTATGGAATTTCGACTTGAGTTCTCACATCTTTACTATTTGATCTATTTGAATGCAATAAAGTGCATCTGAAAGAGAAAAAAATAATGAAGGCTTCTGTGGAATTAGCTTTTCTCTCCGATTTTTCAAAATATTTTTATTCTTATTTTAATGATTCGTTTTTGAGTTTGCCGGTCTTTAAAGAATATTTTTAAAAATCAGATGGAAAAAGTAATTCCACAGAAGCATTCATTATTTTTTGTTCTTTCAGATGCATTTTATTGCATTCAAATAGATCAAATAGTAGAGATGTGAGAATTCAAGTCGAAATTCCATAGGATTGACATTAAGCTGACGAAATCAAAATGGCGGGTAGACGGGAGCCTTAACCCCTGAATTACAAGAGACAAGTAATATAAATATAATCGAGATCCGTCATTTTTAGTAAGATCTGGGGCAAATCCGAAAATTTCCCTAGTGTTTATTACCATCTAGAGAGTGACATTACCAGAAAGCAATTAAACATTCATTTATACGCCTCAAAATCCAACTTTTTGTTGATGAACCAAAACAATCTGCCGAAAGTTTTAGTTTGTAACATCAATCTAGGATTCGCCGAACAACTTGCGCAAATTGAGGCACATCCCCCTCAGGATTCCTTTACAATTAATGCCAATATGAATTGTATGAATCGATACGGAAATCATTTGGCCAAATCTACAAAATGTTTTGTTTACATTGGTGAGTGATGGGGAAATTTAAGGGGGTAACAGCCACAGATATTACTATGCTGCTCCAAATAAGGTATAACTGTAATCTAATTAGACATAGGAAGAAATATTGGACCTCAAGAGCAGACACCTAACACTAGGATAAGCGAGACGATAGAGTAGAAGAAATAAACATTACTGTTCCGCAGTATTAAAAACTCATACGCAAGGTACTGATATGCAATAACTTTATATATATATATATATATATATGTGTGTGTGTGTGTGTGTGTGTGTGTGTGTGTGTGTGTGTGTGTGTGTGTGTGTGGTGCCCGATAAACATTCCGGATCCATTAGCGCCACCTGGGGAAGCAATCAGTTACTATACGGGAGGCCACGAAAGACGACTGCTTCTTTAATTATAACGACAAGGACTTAAGATGAATGACTTTCTTTTTTACTTTCCAGACACGTTGTTGTAACACGTTGAAAATGATGAACCCTTAAATTAATCTTTAATACGTAACT